>JABUQX010001953.1:0-35394 GCA_015478945.1 Trachelipus rathkii | reverse complement strand
AATAATAATAAATAATAATAATATAATAATAATAATTAATAATTATAACATTATAATAAAATATATAAATAGTATAAATATATATAAGGGAAAATAGATATATATATATATATATAATTATATATATGATAATATATATATATATTATATATATATATATATATAATAATAAATATATATATATATATATAATATATATATATATATATAGATATATATATATCAGGCTTAGGTCAAGTACAAGTACTTGTACTGGTACTTGTCTTTGTACTTTAAGTACATTTTTTGGAGACTTGTCCTTTTACTTGTACCTAAGACATTTTTTGGAGTACTTTGTCTAAAGCTATTCGGCAAGCTCTCGTGCACGAGCTTCGATATCATTCATAATAAACGTTTTCATTGGAATTAAAAAAAAAAAAAAAAAAAAAAAAAAAAAAAACAGAAAAATGTACTAAAAAAATAGATAAAAATTCTTATAACCATATGTTGAAAAGGAAGAATAAAATGTCATGCGCAGACAAACAAACGAACTTATCAAAGACTACGAAGTCTCGAGAGTCAGTAATACTAATCTGTCTTTGATACAGTATAAATTGGCGAATTAAATTAGTTTTAAAAAATTAAACTTATTCTCAATTTTTCATTTGAAACTTATAGTCTAACATGGTAAATAATCAAAATATAAAGTTACGAAGTCTTCGAAGTTCATAAATATTATAACGTTATTATCAACCGGTCACTTAAAATTATAATACACAAAAAAATAGACAGATAAGTAAATATACTAAATAAATATATCAATAATTAACGAATAAAAAATAATTAAAAAAAGAAATATATTGCTCCCTATTTCCCAAATGAAAGAGTTATATTGAAGTTATTTGTAAAATTAATACTAAAATAAATATAAAAAGTGATTTCGTCAGTCGTAGAGAGTTTACTATTATTTATAACTGATTTTGTCACTCGCATATTATAATTAAATTAAAAAATAACATAAATAAATAAATAAATAAAAAAAAAAAATAAAAATAAAAAAAAAAATAAATACAATATATTTCATGATAACTTTATAGATTATCTAATCATTAGTATAATAATCAATAATATATATATAAATATAAATATAATGAAAATAAATTAATAAAATAATAATATAATAGCTATCAGATAGATCTATTCGAGAGTTATAGTTTAATATGTTTTTAATAAATGGAATTAAATAATTAAAATAAGCAAAAATAAAAAAAAAAAAAAAAAAAAAATATTCAATTTTAATGAAATTTATAATATAGTTTAAATTAGTATAATAATCAATAATATATAAAAGGCTACGATAGTTACCTGATGAAGTTCATATTTATACGATTTTAGTCTCACATATAACGCGAATTAAAATTAATTAAAAAAAAATAAAAAAATATAAAAAAAATTCAATTTCATGAAACTTTAGTAATATCTAACTTGTATAATAATTACAAATATAATAATAGCTACGAAGTCTCGAGAGTTCATATTTATAACGTTATATGTTCATCGTAATTATAATTAATTTAAAATAATAATAAAATTTACTAATTTTCATATAGACTATATAGTTGATTCTAACTGTCACTCCCCCATATTCGAGCATACTATATATTAATATATATATATATTATATATACTATCTGATATATATAATATAATAATATAACTTATATATTATATATATAATAATAATAAATATCATAATATTATATTTATATATATATAATATAATATATATTAATATAATATTTATATATATATATATATATAATATATATATAATAAATATTGTATATAATATATATATATATAATATCAAAATATATGAATAAATCATATGATATGTTCATTAGTCACTCCCCTATATGTAGCAATACTTCAACCGATATATATAAAAATATATAAGAATAAATATATATATTAATATATATATATGAATATATATCATAATATTTTATATATGTGAAACTTTACCTCATTTAATATGTATAAATAAGATAGTAATAAATGGAATATTATATATTATAATATAATATCAATAATTTTATAAATATATCATATATAATATGTTACTATACATATAGATGTCTTGATCATCCTCCGCAATTATGCACAACTACCTGCCAAATACATACGAATATTCATATACAGTTATGTAGTTCTATACCATAAATAGCGTATAATGACTTCAATTCAATGAATATACAGTAGTTCCTCAGATACCTAATTAACTTCAGTGTGAGTCTAGTGTCACTAATTATATAATTATATAAATGCTATATACTTTTATGTCAATTATTTGTACATGAATTTTAACACTAAAATAATATGATAACCTAATGATACCATTATATTCTAATGTATATATATATATATTCAAGTCATCGACATGGTTATGTATATTCAGTCTCAAAGTATATATATATATATAGTGATTATGATTATATATATGATCATACTTAAAGCGTGGACCTTACTATATAAATTATACTAAATAATTTATATACATATTTGATATAATTTTAACATAATAAAATAATTAAAAATTTATTGATTTTATATTTTATTAGATTCATTTATTTTTTCTTAAGCTATGAATGTTAATAATCAATCTTCAAATGCCACCTTGGATCGAGATTTCACTAATTCTTAAAACGTTCTTTGTATCAACCGGATAATTAAATTAATTATAAAAAATAAAAAAAAATAAAAAAAAGGTTCAATTTTCATGGAACTATAGATCAGAACGGAAATATCAAACATTATAAAGACTACGAGTCGAGAGTCATATTACTAACGTATGTTGGTATCGCCGATAATAAATTTAATTTAAAAAAAATAGAAATAAATAAAAATCATGAAAAAAAAAATTCATATTACATGAAAATTAAAGATCTAACTTGTAAATAATCAAAAAAATATAAAGCTACCTCGTAAGTCTCGTGAGATTTCATATATATATAGACGTTTTGTCATCGGGTAATTAAATAAATAAAAGAAAGAATAAAACTAATGGTTCTAGGTGAAGGTACATTAAAGTCTTTTTCTTAAATATTAAGATGTTTTTTAAATTATTAATATTAATATAATTATTATATATAATTTAGTAGTAGATATTATATATATTAGGTAATATATATATATTATATATATATAATATATATATATTAAATAATATATATAGATAATATATATAATATAATATATATATAGTTAAATATATATATTATATATAATAGAATTAAAAAATATGAAAATTGAACTATAGCATCAACGGTTTTGAGTCAACACCTATATACGTTTATATAATATATATATATATATGTTTATAATAATAGGTTAAATAAAGCTATATAGTTCTAACCTACATTGTATGATGTTGATAGATTATATAAATGTTATGAAATAGTGCCACCATTAATGGTTTATTTAATACTTTAAAATAAACTATATTTAGTGTTTTTTATATATTTATTAAATACTAATAATTAAACTAATTATTCATACGGATATATATGAGCAGTTGTAATAGAGTAGGAGTAAATAATAATAATATGAAACATTAGTCTGTCACTCCCTAATGGAAACAACCCAGCATATAAATATATAATATATATAATATATATATATAATTAATATATATATATATATATAATTACTGATTATATAACGGTCATAACTTGTGAACTTATCCCTAGTATTATACATATATATATTAGAATAATATATCTATAATATAATATTACTAACCTTTTCCATGGAACGTCAACTCAGAGTATGAAATAGATATGGTATATATCACATAGTATAGTTACTCAGAGAACTATTACGTATACCTAACTTGATCGCGATAGGTTAATCTATTTGAATGAATTATTAACCCTTCTCTCATAGTTATAATGATTATAGTATATATATCCGGCATATGACGTTTGGAGATATTATTAGACACGGCTATGCTAGTGATTGTGTCAAGCCTATATGAGGTACATGTTAGCCATCGTATTCATCTATTGACGTTGTTTGTGTTTTTAAATTGAAGTAATAATGATTATTATAATAAAATTTACGGTATTTGTGATATTATTTTAATTGTACTGTTTTATATTAATTCTGTTATTATTGTTAATATTTTTTTATATTTTTATTATATTTTTTGATTTTTTTTTTATTTTTTATTTTTTTTTTTATATTTTTTCTAGAGAGAAATATATTTAACTTATTGATTTCGGTGTGTCACAACACCCTAATGGCCTTCTTATGAAGCGCTTGATGATGTCTACACTTAACATGGTGAATTGTGCCATATATGTATCTATTTATGGTTATCGTCTATTGTATCTTCACTATATATTAGTTATTAATTTACTATAATGATTTGCAAGTAATTTATAAAATGGCTGAGGTGTTTATGTATATATTATCCAGTTTGGGTTTAAGTAGCTATTTTCATGGGATTATTATTTTAGGACTTAACTATTTTTTATTCAAATGTTTTGTAAGTGATATGTCTGTATTGCCAGTAAATGTATTATACTTGTATATTTATATATACTAATTTTTTATATTATTATTGTTGTTATACTTATTATTTTCCTAATTATTAATAATAATATTTATTTTGGCTTGATACCGCATCCGCTATATGCGGAATCTTACCGCTACACTATTAAAATGTCATTCAAGCTATCTCACTCGCATCCGGTCATCCTTCACTTAATGGCTCCAATATTCTGGCATTCCGCATCCTCTTTATAAAATTAATGAGGATGACTTGTGAGGAGTTTATCTATTTCAGACTTTAGTGATATTAAATATGCATATAAAATTAAATATTATTTGTACATACCTTATCATAGAGGAATGATTTTGATAATTAATTATAACTAGTATATAAGTAATTTATTGACCTGTACAGATTTCACTGTATTCGATCAATGCCGCTTAAAGTAAATATTTGTAAGGTTATAGTAGAATAACCTAAATTAATATTTTCATATGTATATATAGGTTGATGTACCATTATAATAGGTGATATTAAAAAATAATATTATTATATATAAATTAAATATATTAATTTCATATTATTTATTGAATATTAAATATAATTTCAATTAATTAGTGAACACGTGATATACTGTGATTATTATTATTAATAATAAGTACTCTACATCTCAAAAGTCATCTACTTTTCTTGAGTCTAATAACAGAGTAAATAA
Source organism: Trachelipus rathkii (assembly GCA_015478945.1). Lineage (NCBI taxonomy): Eukaryota > Metazoa > Arthropoda > Malacostraca > Isopoda > Trachelipodidae > Trachelipus > Trachelipus rathkii. The sequence goes on along the minus strand of JABUQX010001953.1, from coordinate 30,145 downwards.
TCATTGTTGACTTATATTTATAGGGAACAGGCCGTGATAATTAACATGATGCCTTTACAGCACTTCAGATATAGCATATTATATATAACGATTTTTTCCGGTTAGGATCATTGTAAATAATCATGTTTTAAGACAAAGTTATATGATATCATCCATTCTTCAAATGCTCACTATTCTATAATGTAAATAAACTATTATCTTAAATCTTAGTAAATCAAAGAGCTAATAAACATATCGTTAACTTTACTCACGTTTATTTCCTAATGTAGTTACTTCATTCCTGTAGTTACGTAGGTTCGTAGTTTAATATATCCTCTACATATGTTTCTTTTCTATTTCTTTCAATTTCTCTTTTAGATGTTTTTTTTAACTATTTATTACTTCTCATTTATGTCTTTGTCCTTCTATCTTCTTTTATTGCTTATTTTTGTTCTTTATTTCTTTGCTCTTCAAATAACTTCTCAATATTATTCAAAATATTACATAAACTTTTTATAACTACTTTTATAAAGTCTTATAAATTATTCTCAAACTTATTCTTTATACCTTTTTATAACTCTTATCTGGCTGAAAAGGAGAAGAATGATTATGTATTATCATTCTTTATCTGATTCTTTTTCTTCCTCTAATTTCTTTTCTTAACATCCTTTCTCCCATCGTTTTTATATAATTGATTAACATATTTTTCTTTCCAAATTCTTTTGTTAATCCATCTGCTACTTGTTGTTCACCAGGAATCCAAGTAATTTCATATTTTTCTACTTCAGCTAGAATACTCTTCAATGCTACAATGTCTATTCTTAAATTTCTGTTTTTAATCGCTGTATTGGATTCTAGAGCTTTCTTTATTGAGTGGATTATCTGTTTTTACTTCAATTTTCAATGTTTCACTGGTTATCTCCTTCCATACTTCTCTTATGTAATTGGCTTCCTCAAGACATTCAAGCAATGCCACCATTTCTGCTTCCATCGTTGATCTTACAATTCTGTGTGCTTTCTTCGATTTCCAACTTATAACATTACTATTTTCTAATGCAATATCCTTTATAAATATAATATAGCCGACTTGGGTGTTTCCATCATCTATATTTCCAAAAGAAGCATCACTATAACATATTATCATCCGTTTGTTACTTATTGGTTTCATTTTTATTTCTACGTATTCATTTTTCAATTTATTAATCCTTTTTATAATTTCCTTCATATCTTTATTTGTTGCATTATTATTATTTCTTGACATTTTAATTACAAAAAAATGATAAATCTAGTCTTGTATGTTGTGATATCCAATTCAGACTCCCATTCAGAGACCTATATAATGTCATCTCTTCCTTTTCTAATTTTCTTTCTTCTCTATCTGAATATTTCTCCTGTGACACTACCTTTAAATCCTTAATATAATTTATTTGGCTTAGAATTATTTCATTATTTTCCTCTTTTATATCAATACCAATGTATTTAAACATTTTTTTCTTCTACATTACACATTGTAAATCTTTTACTTAATTCCTTTATCATTTTATTGTGAAAACTTTCCGATCCAGCAAACATCAAATCATCAACATGGATGCACAATATTCATTCTAGTTGTTTACCAGACTTATAATGATAGACGGTAGGGTCGTATATATTTTGGACCATACCATGATTATTTAAAAATTCCTTCATTGATAGATACCAGACCACATGCTCTGCTCCTATTACTTGTGAGCCAAGGAATATAACTGTTTTCAGGACTTAAAATTTCGCCCAGACTATAAGTTTTTAGTTATGTCTTACGTTTCTGAGAATGGGAGTGTTGTAAAAGAGAGCTGTCTCTCCGATATAACAATATCCCTACCATTGGCAGGTAACGCATAGTCCAATCTTAACTTCATGTTCAACTGCTATTCGAGTACCTGCGTGACGCTTACTCATAAGATCGTACTCAAGTATCCGCGAGGGTACATGTACGAGTAACTATAAGTGATCCACCTACCATACTTTTTCTTCAAGTCCTCGTACCATCAAGTACTCGCCTATTATGATAATTGTTTTTCACATTTTATTTTGTTTCTGCTCTACTTAGTCCATATGTGGGATATTTAATCTCGTTCTCTAATCTATAATTCACAAACTTACCGCTTAATAAATACGTATAGATTATTTTTCACTATAATATCATTTTGAATTATAATTGCGGTTATTTTCTAAACTTAGCGTTTCATTCACAGTAAGAATTGCATAATACACAAATTATGTAAACTCTTACATTCTGTCAACCTTGGCATCAATTTTCTTCTTCAGTACTGTATCTCTATATCAATTAAACAATCTAAATCTATACATTAATAATAAATGTAACTCTCCGCATTACAATAGTATCAGTGTGTTCTCTATTTGCTGTTATTCATATATTATATAACGTGTTGCATCAATCTCATGAAAAAATACATTTTACCAGTACATCATCATTTATTTATCACATAATAATGATTTTCATTTTAGTTATCTATTTACTTTTTTGCCTCCTTCAGCTCTCGCCAAAATCTTGACTCTATATATCTTAATCCATTTTCTTTATTTTTTTATCTCATAAATTTGATATCTTTTTATTCTTAATCTGTCTTCAGTCTATTCATATGTTATTCTTTACTATCATATATATATATATATATATATTAATAAATTTATATATATATTTAATTTATTAAGTACATAAATATTCTTATTCATACATCTGTTTCGGATCTGAGTCTTCTTCAACAAATGGTGTCTGTTTTTACTATTCACTATTCCTCTGAATTTCTGATAAATTCATAGTTTATATCCTCATATATTGTTGGTTGATTCACATCTTATTTATTCTTGTTTATAGTAGTAATAACTCTAAGCTATTTCATGAATGTTCCTCATCCTAAGTATTTACAATTATAATTTGATCTTTCTCTTCTCTTCAATTACCTTTTGCCGGGCCTCTACCATTCTCACTTGCTTATTTCTTTTATAATAAACAAGGAAATAAAAAATGACAAAATTGTTCAATTATTATTGATTCTCATATATAATCTGCTATATCTTTTAATGCCCTTTTTATTTTTTTTCTGAGGATTCCTGTTTATGATGTTTTCTGGCTTCTGATATAGCATTCATCACATTTCTCATCATTTCATCTTCTTCTATATTATCAACCAAGGCTGATTACAATCCCTTTCATCTACATAGTTTGGTATAACATTGGTTTCTACCAAATACTAGCTGATTTGGAGAATATCCATTAACATTAGTTAATTGATTTTTTGCGTAAACACTCCATTTTAAGCTTTCTCTTTACTGAATTCCATCCTCTCTTAACTATATATTTGACACTCCTTACTTAAAACAACATTTGATGTGGTTTTCAACAATACACTCAAAATGCAAAAAGGGCTTTCTCTTGCATGTAATCACTTATTTTCTAATCAATATGTTGATATTTGTACAGAAATATTATTCATTTTATCATTTATGTTGTGTGGATTCTCTACATGCAATGCTGCACAATTAATTATCTTGGTAGGCTGACAAGTAAATGCCCTGTACCCATTACTCTCAAGTGGATCTTTCCTGCTACCTACATCTCCATCAATCATCAATTAACCTTACTCGGTTTTCCAATGCATAACCACTCAAGCTTGCACCAACGATATCATCGAATGCTGTATTCCAATCATCACTAAATATAATTATATCCGAATATCTCCTATCTCTTCCTATAAAGTCACAATCTGTAAAAATCAACAAAACATCCTTGGTGAATGCCATTCTCCTATCCAACTTATGGATTGCCGGATGATGTACCCACTTAAAAAAAAACCAAATTATATTTTTAATTCTAATATACTTAATAAACACCTTAATTATATTAGGTTTATTCACTTAGATATGCTTCGGACTCAGGTTCGATACAACTGTATGTACTTAGACCTTTATTAGACAATCCTCTGCATGCTGAGTATCACGAAGTGAACGCGCCAATGTATGATATGAAACAACAGCGCCATAAGCATAATAATCTTATATAGTATTTTTAAAAGGCGCGGTTGGCGCACACCATTTTTCACTCATATATTCGTGTGTTGACTCTTATTCCGTATTTGAGGGGTGGGGTGAGCGGCCGCCTGCCACAGAGCAGTAGAGAGGTGGGTACAGAATACCTCGGCCCCCCCTCCGTCGCTCCCCAAAGGTTTATCTTCAGATGTAATAATTCTCATCACTCGAATAACCCATCACTTTTATAAATCCAAAGCTGCATGCCGTTTCACAAATAAATCCGGCTTTATGGCCATTAATAATATAGCACAAAACATAAGAGAGTTTAACATATCCTTTGTCTATGCATACCCTTCTGCTCAGTTTATACTCCAGAATACCACTAATTATTCGCATATAATTCTTACAATATATAAGAAATCATTAATTTATTTCTCAATCATAATTTATAGTTCAACATAGTGTTCTGACTAATCTCTATTTCAATCTAGAATAGGTTCATACTCATTTTTTATTTATATTTGTGCATTAATAATTTTCATTGAGGTGTAAACTTGACACACGCTCTCCTGATTAAGACGTATGAAAATGATTATGATTTCGTGTAGCTGTTATATGCTATTCTTAGTTTAGACATTTGCATTAAGTGTGGTCGTGTTACTGGAGAATGACAAAGTACTCATTTACCTTCTTTCTATGACTTAACAATATTCTAATTAATAGGTTAATACTATAAATACTCACTGAACATAGAATAAATATTATATAGTATTATTTTTAATTTTATTTAATTATATATTATTTTTTATAATAATATATTTATATTCATATTATATATTTTAATTAATTATATTAATTATATTATTATTTTATATTTAATACGTCTATAATATACTATCACTAGGTACTACTATAAATACTAGTATTATACAACAATTCGGCTATATTTATCACTTTATGTCGGACAGGAGGGGACGCTCCTCCCTTGCTGCTATAATAGTTCAGTTGATATCATCTGACTTAATGAATTGGTATTTTATGCAACCACAGGTTTATCTATATAGATGGCTGATACAAAAGAGGAGATAAATATTCATTATCTATTAAAAATCGTAATACAATCAATGTAAATTATCTTCCATAGGGCCTCCGTATGCATTTAGCTCTCACAATTTCAATTTAGCTTAATAATAGTAAAACACTTTATTGACTCAAGATTTAATACTTGATGGTTTGATACGACGTTCAATAATGCTTGTCTTTTGATCATTATTTCGTGGCCAGTTTTGACATAGAGTCCCTATACACGTATAGTTGAAAACTTGCGCGACATTACATTTATTAAGTTATTAATTTGTGTTATTATGCTGTACTATCTTATTTGAATAATGTTCATATTCAACCAAAATGAAGTACGCTTTATACACTTTTTTTCATGTATATTTTTTTCTTTTAATTAATCAGGCTCTATGAAAATTCTGGAAAGTATTAAATTTTGGCCGTAGGCCCATCGAAATTAGACTAGTAGTAAAGTCATTTTGATGTGTCCCGGTACCATACTGTGTTCCTCTCCCTTATGTGATTTTTGGATCTCTTAGCATGAAATTTGGGATAATGCAGTTTCATCTGCGTTAACAAAGTTCGACGACTTATTTAGGCCTAAACAGCGCGGAATCTCTTTTGACACTCTGAATTTCTGTTTCGCTGCTTGTTGTGTTTTCGTTTCTCGTGTCTCAGTCTTCGCTCTGCACGCATATTTTCATGTTTTCTAGGCATCCTTAATTTTAAGACTTTAGATATTTTCATATAGTAATGAGGACTCACTTTTTAAGGTCTCATTGAGTATTAATAATATTCGGTTGGTCATTGGGGATCTAACCCACCCTTTGTGGATAAATATTTAGTTAAACAAAAGGAATTTAAAAGAAGATGATGTCCACTTAAGTTATTATTTTATTTATCTTAACTAGTTAATTCAAATTGGTTTATCCAAACAAAGAATTGTCATAATAGATAATATAATATAGATAAAGCAACAGTATTAATAAAAATTATTAAGTAGATAAATCTTTAATTGTTGAACTACAAAGGATTAATTGTGTAGACAGGTTATAAGTCACATCCTTTAATTAAGTTCGCGTCGCAGGAGATCGCATTATATTGAGTCATGGTCATTATATTGGGCACTTCTTCTATAAAGTATAGGCTCTAATTAATACAATCTCAATTATTCTTCCTTATAGAAGAACGAACAAGGAGTGACCTAATTTAAAAGATATTAAGCCTCTTGAACAAACGACTCTTAAGTGTATTTATGGCACACCTAGAGACCAAATCGAATATTTAGATATATAGACCTGACTCAGATGAACTACCTTGATGATTATTCCTGAAATTATACTGTTTGTTATCATAAAATCTTTGACAATTGCTTGTGTGAAACCATTGAATTAACTAGGTTAAGAAATAAAAAATAAGAAGTGACAATCATCTTTTATATTCCTTGTGTTTAACTAAATCAGTTAGCACAAAGTGGTAGACCCCAGACCAACCGAATATTATTAAAACCCAATGCCTTAATAAGTGAGTCAGATAATTGAAAATAAAAAATAAAAAAAAATGCTTAAAAAAGGAAAAAATCAGTGCAAGCGAAAACTGAGAATCGAGAAAGAAACCAACAAACACAAAGAAATCAGAGTCAAAAGAGATTCGGGCTGTTTAGGCCTAAAAAAGTCGTTCCGACTTGTAACCAGAGAACTGATCTCAAATCAGCAAAGGATGCCCAAGGTCACAAAGGAAGGAAAATTGTACCGAAACAAAGAGGTTACTCTAGGCTAATTTTGCTAATACCGCCAACCCTCACATTGGAAGAAGTTAAAAAAAATGACAAGGAAAAAAGAAAACAAATAATAATAACAAAAAAAAGTATATAAGCGTTATTTGTGAATTAATTGAATTAACATTAAATTAATAGTAATAATAATAACAAAATTAATAACATTAAAAATAATGTCGGAAGTTTTAATTACAAATCTATAGGTGTAATAATTAAATGATAATGATAAAAAAAAGCTTTTGAAGTCGTAGTCAACTAAATTAAATCTTGAGTGAAAAGTGTTTTATATTATTAAGCTAAATGAATTGTGAGAGCAAAGCATGCGGCTCAGGAAGAAATATAACATTCGATTTTTGTTTAGATAGGATAATGAATATTTATTCCTCTTTGATCTTGATGGTGCGAATCTAATTTTAAATAAGATATAATCGAACTTGCCGAATTCCGCCGAAGGAAGCGATGTTGATAGAAGTTAGGCCGGAAGTGCCGTATTAAAAAAAAATAGTAATAATAATAATAATATTAATGATAAATGGTAAAAAAAAATAATAATAAATAAAAAAAAATAATACTAATAATTTTTCTTGTTCAGGTATTTTGTTTAATTAATTAGAATTTGTTAAGCTAAGAAAGAAGGGAAATATACTTTTATTTTATCCGAAAACTTATGCAAATTCTTAAATGTGAAAGAATTCCGCGAGGTCGCAGCTAAAATTTTCAAAAAAAAAATGTTGAAACTGATTGAAATGAGAGTCGATTGTTAATTAATTATTAGTAGTATACAATTATTTTATTTGAATGGTTATTGTAATTATGTTAAAAAAAAACTAGTTTGAATAGAATGCCCTAAGGTATAGGATTTAAAAAAAAATGATTTTTGAAAAATTGAAATGAATAAATTTGGGGGGGGCGAGGGGGCCGCATGTTTAATTCACGCGGCCCCCCACTCTAGGGTCACCATTGTAAAAGGGGGGCGACCCCCCTTCTATAATAGTTATGTACGCTGTGTTTATAACGGTTATTCTTATGCTGCTGAAGGGTGTTCATGTAAATTTGATAAGTGTACATGTAAACGATGTTGTTGTCATGATATTTGAACTTTAGTTTCGAATAAAGTAGGGGCACTAGAGGGCGTTCTTGTAAGTTCTAACTGTGGTCGTATTTGAAATGTCTCGGCAGTCTTAAAAAGAGAGTCAGGTTGGAATGGCGGGAGCCTTGTGCTCCCCGCCTCTAAGCAATTTGCCTTAACCCAATAACAATTCATTAAAAGAAGAATAAATTATAATTAAAAAAAAAAAGAGAATGAAATTACTAGTATTTAATTGTGAAACAAAATTTTAGTATGATCATTGTTCGTGAGAGATGAGATTTATTAATTAGAGCCCTATATTATAGAAGAAGGGGCAATTAAGAAAGCCTTGACGCAATATAAGGCCGGCCAATTATAATTTGATTAACTTGTCTCAATTACCTTGATGATTATTCCTGAAATTATACTGTTTGTTATCATAAAATCTTTGACAATTGCTTGTGAAACCATTGAATTAACTAGTTTAAGAAATAAAAATAAGAAGTGACAATCATCTTTTATATTCCTTGTGTCTAACTAAATCATTTAGCACACACACACAAATATATATATATATATATATATATATTATTATATATATATATATATATATATATATATATATATATATATATATATATATATATATATATATATATATATATATATATATATATATATATATATGTATATATATAGGGACTTTATTAAACCATGGGGCAATAAAAAATTTAAGCTTTGTAAAGTTGGTAAAACTGGGAAATGTATTTTATGATCCTAAATTTATGAAACAGAAAAAAACACAAACTTTCTTTGTAATGGTGAATTTTCAAATATAATTTATTTAATATTAACAAAAAAGTAAAAAAGAAATTGATATATATTTTTTGAGCTTCACACCTAAGCTTATAAAATGAGTAAGCTTATTCAATTTATTTCAGTTTAAATTTTATTTATGTACGTAGTTTGTAGAATGAATCTAGACGCCATGACACTTTTTTTTTTTAATTAAAGAATACCGTAAAGTGGGATACATGTTGCCCCCAATGCATGGCAGACCGTCCGCGGACTACCGCGGGCTTCCAGCAACACCGGTGCCTAAAATTAAAATTAATTCTTCTTTTTTCGAACAACAATGAAAGAAGGCAATCTTAGCTTAGGTAAATAGTAGTATTGGAAGACTTTGACCGCCCACAGCTTTTTCTCAAAAAGTATAAGAGATATAGGTCTGAAACTTGGAATACAGTCTATATATGGGGTATGCTCGAACGTGTAATTTTCAAGTCTGTAGGATGTATATAGAGGGGGGTCACCCCCGAGGGTGGACACCGATATTGCGCTTACGCCCTTGTGGCATGATCTGCGTGAGTGAGTTTAGGCCTAATGAGAGTTGGGATCGAGTGTGATGACGTAATCTCAGCGCAGCTGAGATTACGTCAGCGCGCGAGAGCGCACATCCACCTTTACATATTATTATTATTATTATTATTATTATTATTATTATTATTATTATTATTATTATTATTATTACACGAAGAAGTAACGCCGTAGGCGTTACTTCTGAGTTGTTTTAATATCTCTTCTGTGTCTCCTTCGTTACTTTCTACATCTCCTCCTCCAGCGTCAGTGTCTTCTTTACAATAGAGATCAACACCGATTCATTGCATTCATTCATGCCCTTTGGAACGTGTCCCTAGCCAACGACTCAAGCCCCAGGTTTGCGCCGCCCACGCAGGGTTCGACTCCGACTCCGACTCCGACTCCGACTCCGACTCCGACTCCTGCTCCGGCTCCGGCTCGGGGCGCGGCGGCGCTTTGGTTCAGCCTCTGGGCTCCGGGCCCGGTTCTTACTCCGTTTCTAACACCGTTTGAATGAAGGTGTCTTTGAATTTTTTTTTTATTATTATTATTATTATTATTATTATTATTATTATTATTATTATTATTATTATTATTATTATTATTATTATTATTATTATTATTATTTCCTTATTATAATAAACATATATATATATATATATATATATATATATATATATATATAATAAAAATATATTAACAGTTTTTATATATATATATATATATATATAATATATATATATATATATATATATATTTTATAAATATATATATTAATATGTATTATATAAAATTATATATATCAAAAGTATATATATATATATATATATATATATATATATTACATGTTATTGTTTTTCTTGATGTTGTTTTTTACAATGAAGTGAGACTTTTTGAAGAAGTGATACTTACATTTGTCTTAAAACTGGTTTTTTCAATGTCACCGGAAAAATGAATATCATTCTCAAGGCCATATCCGCCTGTTCCCTATATAACAACAAATGGAATTACTTTGTTTTAGAAACAGAAGTGAGCTTGGTTGAGTGAGACTTTTTTAAAAAAACAGTCCGTTCCGAACAACGAAATTATTTTCAAAAAATATACGGCTCCAACTTTTATTTTACCAAGTCCTGTTTTCATATCCGCTACAGTTGTGCTTTTATTATCTATATTCAAAACGTGTACTCTAAATTTACACATATTTTTAACGCACAGTGATCCGAGGTGATATTGTACTATACTATATATGATATATATTATATCAATATATATATAATAATATATATTAGTACTATATACTAATATATATAATATATATATATAATGTATATACATTTATATATTATTCATCTAACTTAAAATTAAACATATGGGGAGTGACAAGACATCAATGTTTCATTTAAATTATTATATATATAATATATATATATATTAAATAATAATATTATATTATATATATTATAGTATATATATATATAAGATTATATATAATATATATATATATATATATATATATATATATATATATATATATATATATATATATATATATATATATATATATATATATATAATCGGTGGAAGCTCATATATGGGGATGACAAGACATCAATGTTTCATATTAATATATATATATTATTATAATCTATAATATATATATTATAATATATATTATATATAAAAGATAATATAATATAATATATAATATATATATATATATAAATTATATATATATATAATATATATTATATAATAATATATATATATAGTAATAATATATATATATCGAATGGTTGCACTCATAGGGGAGTGACAATACCTTAAGTTTCAATGATAAATTGAAAATTTTTTTTTTTAATTAATTTAATTCTTTATTTGATCAAAACGTTTTAAATATGAACTCTCGAGACTTCGTAGCTTTATATTTTTTTGATTATTTCAAGTAGATCTATAAGTATTCATGAAAAATTGAAATTTTTTTTTTTTAATTAAATTAATTCTGGTGACAAAACGTTATAAATATGAACTCTCGAAACTTTTGTAGCTTTATATTTTTGATTATTTACAAGTTAGATCTAATAAGTTTCAATGAAATTAAAATTTTTTTTTTTTTAATAATTTCATTTACGCGGTTCACAAAAAACGTTAGAAATGAACTCGCAGAGACTTCGTAGACTATATTTTGATTATTTACCAAGTTAGATTCTATAAGCTTTCATGAGAAATGAATATTTTTTTTTTTTTTTTAATTAAAGTTTAATTCGAGTGACAAAACGTTATAAATATGAACTCTCGAGACTTCAACATCGTAGCTTTATATTTTTGATTATTTATTTATACAAGTTAGATCTATAAGTTTCATGAAAATTTGATATTTACTACTAAACGGGTTTCCAATAGACAAAACGTATTATATAAATGAAGCCTTTCTAGAGACTATGGGATCCCAAGATTTTGATTATTTACAAGTAAGATATCTATAAGTTTCATGAAAAATTGAAAAATTTTTTTTTTTTAATTAATTAATTCCGTGACAAACGTTATAAATATTAACTCTCGAGACTTCGTAGCTTTATATTTTATTTGATTATTTACAAGTTAGACCAATAAAGTTTCATGAAAATTCAAATGTTTTTTTTCATGCTTATTATGCCAATCAAAATACGTTAGAAATCTGAACTCTCGAGACTTCGTAGCTTTATATTTTTTTGATTATTTACATGTTAGACATATATATAAAATATTTATAATAAATAAATATTATAACATAATTACTATATTAATTATAGATATATAGATAATATATATATTTATAGCATTATATATATATTATATATTATATATTATAACTATTTAAGAAAATATTTTTAGAGAAATTGAAAATTTTTTTTTTTTTAACTAATTTAAATTCCGATGACAAAACGTTATAAATATGAACTCTCGAGACTTCGTAATTTTATATTTTGATTAAATTTAATTAATTAGTCTTGAAATTTTTTTGAATATATGAAATTTTTTTTTTAATTAATTAATTCCAGGTTAAAATCATTATAAATATGAACTCTCGAGACATGGTAGCTTTATTATTCCTTTTATTATTTTTATATTATATCCTATAAGTTTCATGAAAAATTGAGAATTTTTTTTTTTTTTTTTTAACTAATTTAATTCCGATGACAAACACGTATATAATAAGCACTCTCGAGACTATCGTAAGTCTATAAGTGCATCAGTTGTAAAACCATTTTCGTAGAAGTAAATATTTTTTAAAATTGAGATTATTTTTTTGTTGTTTAATTAACTAAAATTGCGTTTGACAAACGTTATAAAATATTAACTCTCGAGACTTGTTAGCTGTATATTTTTGGCTTATTTTACAGTTCCAATCATAACCACACTTGGCAAATGAAATCTTTTTTTTTAATTACTTAATTCCGTGAAAAAAATTTATAGATTTGATTTTTCGAGACTTCGTTGCTTCTTTTTGATTATCTTACAAAAGTTTCATTCAATAAGTTTCATGAAAATTGAATTTTTTTTTTTAATCTTAATTTAATTCCAATGATAAAACGTTATAAATATGAACTCTCGAGAGACTATCGTAGCTTTAATATTAAATTGAATATTTTCATATTAGAACGATATGTTTTATCAAAATTGAAATTTTTTTTTTTTTTTTTTTTTTTCATTTTTAACTAATTTAATTCCGATGACAAAACGTTATAAATATGAACCTCGCAGACTCGTAGCTTTAATATTTTTGATTATTTACAAGTTAGACCTAATAAGTTTCATGAAAATTGAATATAATTTTTTTTAATAATTATTTTAATTCCAATGACAAAACGTTTAAATATATGTAAACTAACTTCGTAGCATTATATTTTTTTGATTATTTACATGTTAGACCTAACATTTAGAAAATGAATATTTTTTTTTTTTTTAACTAATTTAATTCCGATGACAAATCGTATTATAAATTTAACTTTCGAGACTTTGAAACCTTATGTTTTCATTATTTATAATTTCTTATTTATAATTTCTTAAAAAAATTGAATTTTTTATTTTTTTTTTTTTTTTTTTTTTTTTTTTTTTTTTTTTTTTTTTTTTTTTTTCTACCATTGTTTAATTATTATTATTATATATATAAGAAAAACCGCATCTAATAAATAATATCCAAATTATATATTAATCTATTATATTTATAGATATCACATTATTGCCTCTATTAGATATTATATATATATATATCTATAATAATGTAAATACGTATATGTAATATTCCTTCTACCATTATTAACTATTGATTACTTTTTATTATAAGTTAATTAAGTTTTTGTTTTAATTAATTCTGCTAAATATATTAGTATTCTGCTCATTAAACTTGTATGTAAGTTTCCTGGAGTGTAGTAGATTAAAATATCAGAGAGAGTTTGATGTTGCAGATTTGATTTTAGAAAAGGTACGTAAGAAGGGATCGGTATAATAGACATAGCTCCGGTCAGCGCTCTCATCTCTCTCTCTCCTCTCTCTCTCTTCTCTCTCTCTCTCTCTCTCTCTCTTCTCTCTCTCTCTTCTCATGGGATTGCGTTGTTATTGTATTATGCACAAGCCAGGATCGAAGCATGTGCGAGCCCGCATGCTCGCCGGCCAGCTCACACCGCCCCGAGACCAAGGCATTCGTGCGCCCTCCTGCAGGTGCACCGGCCCGCGTCCGTCTATGCGATCCGATGCGGGCGCACGCCAGCCGGCTCGGTTCGATGTGAAATGTTGTAACTTTTCTTTTTATTTTTTTTTCTGGAATCTGACGTGTCGCTATTTTTTCTGTTAGCATTTTCTTTTTTTTTTTTTTTTTTTTTTTTTTTTTTTTTTTTTTTTTTTTTTTTTTTTTTTTTTTTTTTTTTTTTTTTTTTTTTTTTTTTTTTTTTTTTTTTTTTTTTTTTTTTTTTTTTTTTTTTTTTTTTTCTTTTTATTTGTAACTTTCTTTTTTATTATTCATTTTTTTTTAAATTTTTTTTATTTTATGTAATATATATATAATTATATATATAAATACATATATAAGAATAATATAAATATAACGATTTTTCTTACAATGCTGTTATTTTTATTAGGGTTGGGGATATATATTAGTATATAGTGAGTAGGAGGTTTATTTGTATAATGTGATGAGTCTACATATAATATAGTATTTATATAATAATATGAGCAAATTGTGAAATCTTTTACAAGTCTGTTTTGGGAATAACTGAGGATAAGTACCAATGTTTATATGATAAAAAGTTTAAATTGGCTATCTTATAGAAGTGTAGACAAAAACCAATTATATTACATAGATTCTGACATTTATCTGTTTTAATTGCATCATTTATTTTTTGAACTTTAATATCGCTATATATATAGGATTTTCTTCTCTTAGAATGAGTAATAGAAGATGAAGAAGAGAGAGAGAAGAAGGGGAGAGAGAGGCGAGGCGAGTAAGTAAAAAGTGCCTGGAATAGCGGCCAGCTGATATATTATCCGAATCCATTCAAATATATATATATATATATTATAGGTATATAATATAAAATATAATAATATAAACAATAAAAGTGATATAATATAGTATAATATTATATATCCACCAAAATATAGGGTTAAAGGAAATTCACAGGTCGAGTAGCATTTTTTATGAATTAAGGATGAATGGTATACCTAGGAACATAAGATAATTAGGATGATAATGGGCTACTTATGTAAAAAAAATTTTTTTGAAGAATCTCAATTACTGAAATGTTGCCACTGTTAGCGAAATTGAAAATCATGCATGATACATAGATGGAAATAAGTAATTGTCTTTGATGAAAGTAACTTTGATCTCGTCAGGTATTAATGCTAAATTATTGTAGATAATTATCATGATAATCTGGAATTATTCGAGAATTGAGGTTCATTGCTTATGGAGAAGAATTGAAATTCGGAACCATGTGTGGCCTAGTTTTGAAGAGGAATGAGGTGACTGATCTTCGTGTAAGCAATGTTTTGGTATTAGACCTTTCTTGCACCATCGAGAAAGCATTGATCGACAGTAGTGAAGCCGTGTCTTCGGAACCACCTGGATAACACCGTAATATGGTGATGCACTTCTGGAACTGCTTTGACTAATCTAGGAGGACAAAGATTTTTACATCATCCTCTTTCTATTTCATAAGGTTATAATGTAAAAAAAATCACTTAGGTATGCTTGATATACCAAGTTTATTTAATATTATGTAATATAATTTATTTAATATAATGAAACTTATTAATGCAGTATGAAGTATAGCATCGTTGAGAGAGTTTCAAAATTAAAAATTGACCTAGACAATGTGCCATCCTGCTACAGAATTTCACAGGAGGGTATAATTTCGACTTTTGATGTTTTTATAAGATGAAATATATGATTCATTTAACACAAAAATTTGAGCAAAATAAAAGGTTTAGCCTAATGGGCCAAATTAATTAAAAATAGTTGAACAAAAATCAACCAATTAAAGGTTTGCTTCCAAGCGTTTACTTGGGCGATGTGCTTTAATGATTGTTGATTGGAAGAAGATACTTCCTTTGTGCTAGAAAACTTTGAAATGTGCTATGGGGGTTTAGGAACTTCATCCCCATTTATCTCTTAAGGTATTAGATTTACTAGTAAGCTCAAAGTTATGATAGCTAGTCGAGTGCTATGTATTGAAGTGTAATGACTATGAGAATAATTTCTGAACCTATAGATATTTAAAAGCTGACCATGGGATCGAGTGATAGGGCGAGAGTATCGAAGAATTTATCTGATGAATATGGTCAAAAGTGTGAGGGAGAGTTGGTTTGATATTCTTATGAGAAAGAAGGTCATATGTAAAAGGAGATTCAGGGTCCAAAAATAAAATAAGAAAGAAGAATTGGATAATATAGTTGTTGAATTTAATGTCTAGTAAGGAATCTTCAATGTGAAGACAAGGATCTCAGTCTGAATATCCTTTATGGAGATTTAAAACATGCGACATTATGTGATTTAGCATTATGAACCTTTTGGAATATACGTTTTAGAATCTTTTGCAGGATAATAAACTAATTAACCTTAAAACTTTGTAGCAGATGTTATCTGATACTGCGAAGTTTCTTTAATCGCCTGTGAATTGAAGGTAAAAGTTGAGGTTGTTGGAATAGTAAGTGAAGGGAGGAGGGTACACTCCAGTTACCCTAGAAAGAAATAGAGACCACGTTCACTCAGTGTGTACAATTATATTAGTGATGAGGTGAGAAGAACACGGTATCTGAGCTATTAAATACTATTAGGTATATGCAGTGAATGAAAAGGGGAACGGATGATGCCAGAATTAAGTAGGAGCTAAAGGGGGAATGTAGGAATTAGTGGGACTCTCCGTTATTCGTTCCGAGTTTAAGGAAATTATCTTTCCGATAAAAGCGAAGACTAAAGTGTGTCTTTGTCAATAAATTTTTGCTGGCATTACTATTTTTGCAATTATAATAATGACAAAGCTTCATATTGCGGAAACATAATAATTAATAGATAGTGATAAATGAGCAATATCAAATTGATGAAAAATTGTGTTCAAAATATACTGACTATAGAAGTATGTAAGAATTATCAGATGCTAGCAAATAATCTTTAAGAGATGTATATATTATAATATATACACAATTGTTTAAAAGTGTTTATGATGGTATGGAATAATTAAATAAAAATGTGAAGGTAGAATGAAAGCTATATATATATTAATTTATGGAGGTACGTTATGAGCACATATAGTGGTTGTACTATATATATATAATAATGAAAAGGGTACGAGTAAACGAGTAATATATATGTATACTAATTGAAGAATATTGTTTTTAGCGTTATTATGGATAACATGTAATATTCTGGAAAGATTAATGAGAGTCGGTAGATATGCAGTGTATTGATCATTATGCTGTATATTATTAAAAGAGCTTGAGTATTTTTGTTGCTTGGAATTCAAACGGATTGAGATTAGAGTTAAGTTAAGTAATATTAGAAGACAAAAGATGAGATTGAAGATCCGTGAAATGAATGTACCGATGAAAAGAATTGTAAGAAGATGTAGTGAGGTGAGAGTAGTTGAACAAGTAAATGCGGACCCGTAGAAAGAATGAGTATAAAAATAGAGTCACAAATAAAAGATGAAGTGAAATGGAAATTAATATCAGACAGGGGCTTTGTAACGGAGTTATGTTGCTTCCTTTGTCCAAGGCGGGGATGAACCAAATTAGCACGAAATTCATTTGATAACCACATATTGGAGGGTCACCGTCGCGTTCTTCCTGAAGCCGAAACAAAGTAGGGTGGAATTTTTCAAGTAGCTTTTACTTCAAACGCACCTATTCTTCAGCGGCCGTTGAATATTTGAAGAAGGGCAGACTCACTTATATATAATATATATGATATAGTTTGATGATACTTTTAATTGCAAGACTCTGATATCTTAATTGCGATATCCAACTTACGTGGCTCCTAAGGCCATATCACATAAGTTAAAATGAAATAAATATGTAAAAAAATATACCAGCATGTAATTAACAAGTATGTAAAGAGAAGCTAAATTTTACCGTTTGAGACTCCCGAGCATTTGGTGCCGAAATGTGTGAAACATATTAGCTTTCTCATCCTATGGAATCAATTTGAATTCTCTACTTATATTCTATTACCTAGCCTCCTCTCTCTGTAATAAGGTGTGTGTGGTAAAAGTTCATCAATTGGAGGTAAGTGTTGTGTTTGTAGAACTGTCAACAACGTTAGACAAAAAGCGCCGCAAGTTAAACTAAAGACAAGAGATTACTAAGAAAGGAAAAAGAGAGATGTACTAGGAATAGAATAAATTATTTAGGGCCTATCTAAATCCTGATAATCAGTCTTACCCCGATGTTAGACAGAATGATGTTGAATAGTTTGTTAATAAGTGTGAAAGAAACGTAGTTTTATAAAATCAGTTTCATGAGTTTTTGAGAGTCTGAAGACTATTATTCTCTTCCATTTCTTCATAATTTTTTTACTATGTTAATTCCATCAAATCACACGAGAAGAAAATGAAAAGGTTAAAACTAGAATGTGGACTTAATTAAAGTCTTAACGTTTGAACATAAAAAATGTCTTTTATGGTTAGGAAAAATGATATTATTTTTTATTTTCTTATTTTATTAATATACTTCATGCCTATTGTTCTCTATATTTTACCCTAATATATAAATTATATATAATAATATATATATATACTTAAATATTCACATACATACTTATAAATATAATAATTAAATACATTTAGAAATTGTTTTCTTCTCTACTTTTTTTTTATATTGATTGTGATGATATTTGTTAGTTTGTAAACTACCTTAGAAAATTGACAGACACTACATTCTTCGCTTAGGCCTTTTTAACTGAACAGGACTTTGCGGATTTGAGAGGTTGAAGTGATACACTTAGCTGCCAATGAAGACGAGAACAACGCGACATTTGTGTGAGACGTTGCTCGCGAATTCCAAGCAACCTACCACGCGGTTATATCAGTAATTATGACGAAATATATTATAATCTCCTTATGTCTATGTATTATTTGCTAAGTATTAAATCTATACTACCTATATAATTGATGCTAAGTGGTTAACGGGATATAATATACGTATATATATTACTTCCTATGATTCTAATATCCTAGGGTCGTAATAAGTCGGGATATAAGTATAATTAGTGATAAACTATATATATATAATACATTACGCAACAACAGGGTAGTAGGAGATCCTTAATAGGCGATAAAAGACACATAAAGGACGATAAAGGCGAATAAAGAACGCTACGTAACTATGAACTAAGTACCCACTAATACTACTAGTTAACATACCTCGAATAATACTATAAGTATATACATAAGTATGTGTGCAATTATGAAACATAATATTATAATTATATGATGTAATTAAGTATATTACTGATATTAACTAATAATATATATATTATAATACTAATATAAGTATAATATAATATTCTAATAGAGAATAAATATCCAAGTGATTATAAACACCGATGACTGATATATGGTACGCTGACTCTGATGGCTACTACAATACTGATATAGGTAAAACTAAAGCTATAATTTATATTTTGTATATAAATACATATTAATATTGTAATCAGTATATAAATGTATAAAACTTTACATAGATATATTAAATTTATTACATATATATTCAATGATTATATTATGTTTTATAGATTCACTAGAGGAGTAATTTATAGTTGGACCCAATTTGATAGAATTTAATGTGTGAAACTCACCACAGAACCAAAGTAGCCTAGTAGACAAATCAACATCCTTAAATCATCGGGTATAATAATTGGTTATATGTATTCCAGAATCTAGGTTGGGTTATGGCTTTGTATTTAGGTAACACTATAACCAATATTTCCCCAGCCGCACCAATGACGTGTCCACGCGAGGTGCTCTATATGAGCGAGAACCTTCAACAAATCAAATGAGGTTCCTTTACTGAAGCAAAGTATCTACTTCAAAAGTTAATAGAAGCTTATCTATTGAAAGAGCAGTTAATACATCGCAACTGAGAACGTCCCGTAGGCAAAGATTCCAACTCAAAATATAGACCCTATACTTTTTGTTGCTCTGCTTCCACTGGGATCCTCAGGACGTTGAGCGACTGCCGTAATCGAAGTAAGGAAGGTGGTGAACTCCGCAAGGTTGAAATTCGTAAACAGTTCCCGACAAAAAATATTACGGCGTCAATTGCATCTAATGGAAAACGTTTCTATATAGAAGAAGGAGTTCTACTAGTGATTCAAGATGGAAACTGGACCCGAAGGGCAACCCAACTATCAAATCAAATTAGATCGAAAAAAGTGCTAAAACGAGGATAGAGGTTAGATTTTGATGCTGTTATGTTTTAATCGGTTCGTGTTTGAAAGGATCGGTAGGGAATGTAACATTCGTAGCTTCAGAGACCACACAGGAAATAGTCTTCTTTCTACTACGTCAGAAGTTATTTTATATCGTCATGTTATCCCCTATTTCAGCTTATAGTTTTTTATTATTTATATATTAGAACTTGTTTACATAAAGTTTATTTCTTTCGGAGGAAAGAGCTTGCCATGGAGACCAGCAAAATTCGCACAGATATTAAACACACTCCAAGTACCAAGATACGCTATGAATCGCTGAGTGAAATGTTTCTTCTAATCGTGTTGAATGCAACTAATACTTCTTACTAATGCATTAATTCTTGGATATAAAATCTCATTTACTGACGGCCAGAAATTGATTTCAAAAAAATAATGCATTACAACAGGTGCAATAGAGCAAAGCAAAGCAAGGTGAAGGCGATATATGTGGTTGAAGATGATTGCATTCCATAAACGCAAACTAACACTGGATTTGTAAGTGTTGATGGGAAAGGTTGCAAGAAGCACTTTCAGAAATCACTATAAGGCGTAACCTAAAGGGGAGTAGGTATTGAAACTGTGATTTCAGGCAGAGCATCATCTGACATTCTCAACTAGGTGAGTAGAATAATGGATATAAAACCAGGGAGGTTACCTTATTATCTATCAATCGAACATAATAATGTCTCTACACTACTTGGTACCACTTGGCCCAAATGCTTGCTGAAGAAGTTGAATTTAGCGTTACATCAGGAGAGTATAAATAAGCGAATTGATGAGAGTATTCAGAGGTATCTTCTGAGATAATACCTGCTTGTCAAAATTACAGGACCAATCATTGGGCTTAGATGATTACACTTGCAAGTATTAATGGGGGACGACACAGCTGCAATACCCAGTTTGTACTACATCAAAATTGAAAAACTTATCCATTACGGTGGCTCTTTTCCAAATGTGTGTGATACAAATTAACAACTGGACCCCAAATACCTTTCGGTGGCCACTGGGCAAGATGTTTACTGGGAAATATTCACGAAGAAACCAGATTAAGGTTTTAATCGCTTATTCAGAAACTCCAATTCAATTGACGGAATTCTTGAAGATGGGAGTGCCCTTAAGATCTTAGTGTCCTCAGAATACTTCTGTTATTGTTATGTAAAGGTTTTGAGATCTGGAATAGAAGATGATGGATCAGTTTACCTAAAATTGGTACCACTTAACATGGCACCGATGGCTCATTGCATAGACACTTGTTATATACTCGGATGGCAGTTCGCCAATCGAAGTCTGACTAAATATTACTATAGTTTATGTTTATGCACCGCATGGTTTTGAATTTTAGGCTATATCGAATTCATGATGGCTATCTCGGTATTATTTTTCAATTCCCCATACAAGCCTTATTCTTTCCATTTGACGATGTGAAACGTTGTACGAGATAAACAGGTATCAAGGCACCGCTATTGATCATACTCTGAAATTTTCTTTTTTGCAATGCGTTAAGGCTCACTCAAACCGCAGAGTTAAATTGAACTTACTAAAGTAATTGTTGCAGTCTGCAAATAGGCCTATATAGATGCTCTATATCAGTTTTCCATAAAGGTATAGCATGCCAATATTACAACAGAATTTTAATAAATAATTCCTATATACGACGACGTCACTTTGTGTTTTTGTTTTAATTTCTTTGCCGAAAGTGTAGATCGGTAAGCAGGTGAGATACAAAATTAAAAGGTTCTAAACTTGGATGCAGAGTTATGAATGCACAAATAATTTATTCTATGGTGTACCGAACGCCAAGTATGAAATTGTCTTGTCTATCTTGTACTAGGCCAACTCTTCCCGTTTTCATACAGTTTCAAGCTTTGAAATCTGTGGAATAGGATCGTATTTTCATGTGTATAGACTGTAAGGCTAGAAATGCCGATCATCGTTCTAATAAGTTGGGAGATAGGAGATGGGTCAGTATTTAGGTCCAATCATTTATCACATGATAAAATATTGTTAATTGCTAGTTAGTACCCAATGTCAATTATGTGTTCACAAATGTAGTCAAATTGCTTATACAATGTATAAAGACGTGTTTCTTTTTTCTCTTTACTTCACGTAATAACGTTTGATGGAGCGAATACTTCCAGACTTCATGACAAATTCCCACAGTCGGACATGCTAATATATTGCTGTTGACCAGGTAAACCACTAACTTATCCTGATTCGCCGACGCACGCACTATTGGCAATGTTCTTACTACGAAGTAGGATTTTTTTATTCCTTGATACCGAATACGCAGGTTTGCGGTTTTTGATTGTCGACTACCTATTGATATATATATACTTTATTATCATATATTTATTATATATTATACATATTTACATTTTATAAAATAAATCTTATCTATTATATCAAAACAACCCTTTCACATATTATTATTACTTAGTTATATTATTATTATTATTATTTATTTAATATATATTATATTATTATCTTATTTTATATTGTTTTATATATATATAATTATTTATATTTTTTATTATTATATATTATAATAATCTTTTTATATTTATATTATATATTTATAATTTATTACTATTTATTATATTATCTATATTATATTTATTTATTTATATTTTATCTATATATATTATATATTATATATTATTTTTTTATTTTATTATTATTATATTATTATATATTATGCAGACCCCACTACGAACTTATATTAAATGTACTAAATGTATACTACTAGTATATAGTATAATCATTATTTAGTTGCAAATAAGCTCCTACTAATTTAGCATTACCAAATCTCAACGTATATTAACTTTGACTGTTGGTTGAGTATGGGGGGCTCGTTGGCCTGTCTCTCGACAGCCGGGGATAGTGTGATAGTAGCTGCGATGCCGGCGTGAAAGAATGTCTAGCAGGATAGAAATTTACAAGGTGACAAACAGTCCTCCATTATGTAGGGCTTGTACAGGATGAGGTGAAATAGATTCCAGTTACAGAATCTCTCATAAATTCATTAACGTTCGAATTTGCGAGAGAATAATGAAGTTTCATGGGCTGGAGAACCAGGAATCCGGTTTGTCCACTTGAGGTGGTGTCGAGAAGGTTAGGCATTTCCGGTTTCCGAGAGGCGGAATGACTTCTCCTTCCTGGAAGATGTTCGGATGTAGACTGCTTCCTCATCGTGCCTCTCCGGAGAATCGTTCATGTATTGTATCTCGGAGGTACTGGTCCACGCGAGCCTATGGACGTATTCGAATTATCCCAATACGTACTCACTGATTCGCATATCGTCTGGCGGGCCCTGAAGATCTCTCAACGGGACCGAGCAATTCCTACGGGTCCGCGGCCTCGGGCGGGAATGGCTGACAGATCGGAGGGTGCGGTATTGAACGACCGGAATGGATCGGAGATGAGCGTGGTGAGAAGTGAGCGGTTGTATGCCTTGCAGAGGATCATGTGTGGACTCAGCGGAGATATGGCGTGCATTCTTACGTCTTCGGCAGACTGTTCGGTTGGGGGATAAACAAAAAATCCCTATCTTAGTTTGGTTCTTGGCCGGAGATGGCCATATTATACCTCCCAGTGAGCGAATTAAAAGAATATAGTGAGGAAATATCCAACAACCATAGGGGGAGCGGATAGCACGGCCATGAATATTACAAGGGCCTAAGTCATTAGTACCGGTAATAAGCTAGGAAGATATAAAGAAGACACACAGACCGTATATAATATAAATAGGCAGCCATAAATTATAATAGTAATATGTTTGTAACATTGCTTTTAATATCACTTCACTTCTTAAATCTAAGACGTATAATGTAATAAGATAACATTATCATATATATATAATATTATATTTAATAAAAATTTAGTAAGGGATATCATATTGTCGTTAAAAAAATTACATTAAATTAGGTTATTATTTAACAGTTAATTTAATCCTATGGATAGCAATTTAGTCAAACAATCATACAATGATGAACATACTGTCCTCGTTGAAGCTCCGAATCCGCTACAGCAATAATAACACATGGCATTAGATATACATATCTAGCCCCTATATTATTATGTAAGTGCAGATAACCATATTATATAATATAATCAAGTCAAAGGCGGGCAGCCCAGTGCCGGTGTACTACATGATTACTAAAGAACGCTCCTAGTGGTGATATAACTAATTTATCTAATGGCAAAATGAGTAAACAGAGTTTAATATATATTACGTATTGCAGTTAATAGTGAGTGATATAAAATATACTACTACGTATAGGTAGAGACCTAATATAAATAATGTAGTATACGGGAAAGTGATATATATTATAAAGAGTAAGGCCAAGGGAAGTGGATACGGCACAGATGTAAAGCCGGAAGACAGGTATATACGAGGAAAAAAACGGAATTAAGAACAAGAATATAATCTCAGGGGTAATATGATTTATTTTCACGCGGTGAAACTTTCAGAGCGCTTCGTTAAAATTTGCCATACACATACTAGAGGGTCTAATGCTGCCACAGAACACTAATATACATGGGAGTGTAGAATTTTTGTCACAGTGAATTAGGCGAGTTCAACGACGAATTTACAAATATCTCTCTTACATAGCCAGATATAACACGAGCTTAAGATGATAATCTAATATATATATATGATTTTACATATCAGATTTTAATGTAGAAAAAAGACGAAATGTCGAATATATCGATAACAGAATTAAACGTATTGTATTCCAACATTTCCCCTAACGCTAAAGGGGAAAACAATAGTGAAAATCTCAGCAATGTAACAAAAGTGTGGAGCTCAAAAAAAAATGGCTAAGGAGAATATTCACTACACGGTTATTATCCAGGAATTATAAGATAGTTAAGTATGACTTATAGCAGGATCGTGTTCATTATGCGTGTGCTTTAATACAGTGTTTGGTTCTAGTGAATAAACATGAAGGAACAACAAATTCATATATGGGTATCCTTAACTCAGATGATCTGATATGCTTACCGCTCTAGTCTATATAGACTTGCCCTTCCTTTGTTAGTTCTATAAATTCAAAGAGAAAAAAATAATAGTATAATAGTGAATATAATAAAAAATATATTAAATAATTGATAGTGGGAAACAATAATAAGTAGCCTAAAGCGTTCTCCTGGTGCTATGTTTATCCTTAAGTTTATATTATATTATTTTATTATATATTATTTATTTTATATATATATTAATATTTAATATATTTTAAATTTAATTTATATATTATATATATTCCCATTATTTTTTCATTTAAAATTTATGAATACTGTCGCATCATAATTATCAAAAACTTATTATCTATTCTCTTTTTCACTATCTTTTTCAACAACTACAGTTACATTCTTTACGATACGTTACTGAGATATTTAACCGTTTAATTTTTTTTTGCTTACGTCTGGATCGGTAATCTTTTTAATTATTATTTATAATTATATTATATAACTTATTATAAATTTAATTTATATATATTATACTTTAATATTTACAGTTGTCACCACCCTTCAAACGGCAGGCCCTATTGGAGGGAGTTTCAACGTCAGAAATCGAACTAACGAAATTCGCAGTGAGCAGGCAGAGCTTTGATGTGGAGGAGGATTAATCAGCAGGGGAGGAAACAGGAGATGGAGAATTTCACCAGAACCAGAGTTGATTATAATTACAAAACTATTTGCGATCGCCCTTGTGCCGAGGGCCGTAACGATGGTGGTACGACGCGGATTGATAAGTTTTGTTCCTCGAGCAACTAGACTACATACAACTACATAGAAAGAGAATAAGCCCAAGCATCGCGCGCAACGACTAGAGGGGTACAGTAACTGGAATCGGAGAATTTTAAGGCTTTTGCCTCTTACTCACCCTATCTAAAGGCGGCGTGAACCGACCCCTGATATGATAGCAATACTCATTCAAGGGCGGATGAGGCCCTTGTTATGCTGGAGTAACTGAGAGAGAAATAACAGTCTCGCGCAGAGTTCTAAAAGAAATTCCCAGTTCTTTTGCGAGGCGCCTCAGCATCCATTCGATGATAGCTTAGACAGTATACCAAAACAATTTTTTTGTTTATGTATAACGCCAAAAGGATTTTAATTATTGTCAACAGGTGAAGAGGACGAAAGAGAAGGAACCGTCGAAAGGAATAGAAAGTTGGAGGTGTCCTAATGAGAAAGTGGGAAGAATTTGTAGAACTATAAGAAAGTTGAGTCTATTCCAAAAGAAAGTATGGAAATATTCACATGAACGTTCAGACGATACCACCACAGAATATATAATTACCGAACTCAGCACAGAGTAAAAGAATCGGAAGAATATAAGACGAGATAAGAGCATAAAACACCGGCAACGAAATTCTACGCAACGGCTAAGAAGAAACACAGGAGACAGACCAATCTCCCATTAGAGATTGAAGACATGAACCCCAGTGCCCTTCGACCGAACAGCAGTGCATCAACGGGATTATCAAACCCCCGTGAAATTAGAGTCGATCTCGCCTACACTAAAGAGCAGACTCCACTCTGTCTGGGAAATAGCTCGAAGGAATTTAAAGTAGGATAGTTAAACCGAGAACCTGAACAAGGGAACCAAAACATAAATGAAACAAGAAAAGGCTAAAGAAGTAAACGAGTACGCCCATACACAAGACCGAACAACTGATATAATGAGCCGATGTTGTGAAACCGGAGTAAAACTGACAAATGAGTATACGACAAATGAAAGGAGGAAACCCACAGAGCCGCGCACGAAAGGGAGCCGCATAGCCAACCCCAGGAGACAGTTACGCTAGTAGCACATAAACCGCAAAGACTCGTGTTAAATCTCTCTCTATGCTCATGAGCCGCCATCTCTCATTAGATATCACTCATACGTTTAACTCATGCTATACATAATAGGGCGGAAAACCAATATCCGATAAATAGAGAGTTAATACGTAGAACCTTCGAGGCGAAAGACCACTGGCGATCGGAAAGAAAGGAAATATGAATGAATTCCAAGAGATCATAAAAGAAAAATGAGGACTTGAGAAGAGTTATCCAAACATAAGATCATAGACTAAGAAATTCAAGTAGGTAAATAGAGGGCGTAGTTATGGATCGGCAGCAGGATTCTATTTACGAAATTAGGTAGAATAGGCAGTGTTACACACTAGAAGGAGAAAGATGATTAAAAAGTTATAGAGAAATAAGGATATAGCATTGAACGAAGGAGTAATGAGTGATAATACAGAAGTAACTCCCTCAAAAACTCGGGGAGGGAGAGAATGCATACGCCACCGCCTTCCAAAGTTGTAGTTCGGAGCCCATGCACCCGTCTTAAAAGTTAGTTAAAATCCTAACCGAGCACAAAGACTTCTGGAACTCTAGCGGGAAAGAGAGCGAAATACAACACAAAGAGAAACTGAGTGAGTGCAGCAAGCAAATCCGGGAGTTAAGTTAGAGGAAATAGAGAGGCCGAAGAGATTTGCTTTTCAGTTGAGAGAATTAGCAAAAAGAAATAACCATCAGATATCAGAAATAGAGGGGTAAAGACAGATTTAAATTACAGAAGATTGTTATAGAGAATGTATTAGGACAATGAGGGCGAAGAGATTATAAAGTCGTTAGGAGACCAATGAGAGGCTTAGCGCCTTTCGTATTGTTTGAGATAGCTGCAACGATTTTCTAGCAGAATGGAAAAATATAGAAGAAGGATAAAGAACAGAGAATTTACCACCCCGATACGACACGGTCAAATTATAAATGAAATGCCAACTGAGCACAAAGACACAGAATCGAAAATACCACTGAGGAATTATGAAGAGAGATAAGATTATAGTCGAAGAAATAAGAGAACAGCGATCGACAATTAAGAACCAAAAAACTGAATAACTACTCAATCCAACCACACCATCAACGAATATGACGCTAATATCCCAAAACAATTAAAATATTCGGCAGAATATCGAACAGCAGTCAGGCCAGTGACAAAAGAGTACAGTATAAATCCATTAATGTTAGCGTTGAAGAGCACGCAAAGGCCCACCCAATAGGCGCGATCAAAAAAAAAAAAAAAAGAAAAAAAAAAAAAGAAAAAGTAGGCCGAAAAAAAAGCGAGCATAGAGCGAAGAGGGAGCTGTTGGAGGAATCATTAAAATATTAAGAAGAATATAAGAGTTGTATTCAGATGTACCGATAGGAGCGAAAGTGGAATAGATGTAAATTTAAAGAGGAGATACACGGACTAGGTGTGAAAACTAGGTTCAAATAGTTGTTTAATGACAAAGCTGAAGTAACTATAAAGGAACGATCCCGAGAAATGTACCTGCTGGACAGTATCATAAGCTCTACACAATCTCGTTGCTCAATCGATTAGAAGACATGCCTTAAGATTCGGCTCTCCCCACCATAAAATACGTATGAGAGGACCCAACCTTCAGTGATAAACTGTACATTGACATCGACACCTAAACTATAGGAATCGATTTTGGATAGAGAGAAGAATACAACGTTGTATTTAGGTAGAACAATTAAGTATTCAAAAAAAAAAGGATGAAGAGCATACATTGAGAAAAAAATAAAAAGGAACAAGTAAAGCAGAAGCATCAGTTCTTGTCGATAGAGGAGGAAAGAAACAGATCTCCTATAAACAACACAAGATAAACCTTAACCAACAAAGTTCAGGCAAATCCAGATTCTACAAGAAGAAGTGTTTACAGGACGAAACAGAGAACAAAATAAGAAAAACAAACACAGAAAAAGAACAAAAGAAAAGAGAAAAACCCACGCAAACACCAAGCCAAAACAAAAACTAAGAAACCCACGAGTAAACTAGTATACGATATGAATTATACTCTCAGATCCGGACCTCCGTCACCTTAGACAGAGCAAATTAGCTGAACTGAACGCTCCCCTAGCCTCCCCCAACCCCAAATGAAATAATAAATAATATAACGAAAAACCCAAACTTGAAAAAAATTAAGTGGACGACATCTTAAGCATCTGTGCTCTCGACAAGAGAGACAAGAAGGTTAAGGTATTAGGCAAGTTATCGAGAGATCAAGCGATATTACCGACAGCGCGTACATGCAGAGTCTAAGGATGTAAGCCTAGGAAATAGTGCTGCAATAAAGTACAATAATAAAACCCGCAGCAATCGGCAAAGTCGGCCACGCAAATACACTTAGCATTACCACAAACAAACACATAACAAAACAACAATCACGAGAAACAATCAGACAAACAAGAAGCTCACGGCTTGAATACTGGTTCACCCTAATAACTCATAAAAAAAAAACTCGTAAGTGCTGAAACGGTAAAAACAGATTTTATATAAATGTAAATATGGATATGAAAATCTAAGTTTAAACAGTCTTTAATACTGAAGGGCATCATATCACAATTACGAAAAAAAATTTACAGATATTATATATAAAATATTATAAAAAATATTATAAATCATAATATTAATTAATTTAATACAAACATTAACCAATAAACAACACAAACATAAATAAACTATTATATAAACACATATTAATATAATAAATAACATATATAATCTCCAACCAACGGATGGGCGAAACTCTTAAAAGTCAACAAAAATAGAGCAACTGCGACCTCTCATCTCTCTCTCTCCTACTCTCTCTTAATTAATACTGTCATCTAGTACTATACGACCCAACCCATCCCTAAAGACATATGCATCAAAACACAAAAAATAACTAATAATAATAAATCCATCACTTATATATCACCTACTTTATATAGTACATAAGACGACCTCCAGCTCTCCTACTATAAAACCATATCCTCCGTATCCTAATACCTCGTCATATTAACTACGTACCTTTACTATGAAAATAAATAAGTCAAACATTCAAACCCACCACTGAATACCCCCTTCCTTATAAATACTCCTATAATA
>JABUQX010001952.1:122500-166784 GCA_015478945.1 Trachelipus rathkii | reverse complement strand
ACTCTGCAGGTATAGATAAAATCACTGGTGAAATGATCAAGAGCGGATGCCAGATGGAGGATTGATGGATTTGGAGGTTGTGTAACAAAATGTTATGGAGAGTATAGTTCCGAGGATTGGAGGAGAGCAGTAATAGTACTCTATATAAAGGTAAGGAAGAAAAAACTATAGGGAAACTAGTTTATTAAGTGTAGTAGGGAAGATATATACTCTTTATATTTTGTCGAAAGAATGCGTCGATTGACTGAAGGACGATTGTTGAAGAATAAGGTGCCTTTAGAAGTGGTAGAGGATGTGTGAATCAAATCTACATTGAAAAAATGATTGAGAAAATGAGGGAGGAGAAGAATAACCATTTAGGTTTTTGTATTTACAAACAGGCGTAAAAATGATTAATACGAAAGCTCTATGGCAGGTGTTATTGATATATGGTGTTGGTGGTAAGCTTCTGGAATGGAATCAAAAGTATATATAATGATAGTGAGTGTAAGAATATATGGAATTGAAAGTGATTGTTTTAATATTAATAGCGGAGGAGGCAGGGCTGTATACAGGTCTTCTTTGGTTATTCAATTTGTCTATGGATGGGGTTATGAAAGAAATTAAAGGTGGGATGGCAGGGATGGTGTTAGAATCAGGGTTGGGGAGTCGTTTCAAAATTTTCGACTCCGACTCACCCCTCTTCAAAATTACCTGACCTGACTCCGACTCCGACTCCGACTCCACTCTCTTCAAATTACCGACTCCCCGACTCGCGACTCCGACTCCGACTCCGGTTAGAATGATGGGAGAATGGAAGAGAGTGGAGAATGTCCCACCTATTATATGGGTGGATGATTTGTTTTGTATGAATCTGGAAGAGAGTTTGAGAGGATTGTAAAGAGAGTAGACTTGGCAGGGTGTGTAAAAGGAAGATGTTTGATGGTAAACGTAGATAAGAGTAAGGTTACTTTTGTGAGTGAGGATAGTCCTCGGTGTAAAGCTATGCTAGATGGTGAGAACGGAACAAGTGTCTATGTTTAAATATTATATACATGTTGGATGAAAAAAGGGAACGGATGATGCAGAGTGTAGTAGAAAAAGTTATGTCTATGTGAAGGCATAAAGCAATTAGATCGTTATATGTAAGCAACGTCTGATCAGGTCTTACATGAGGGCATGATGTTATTCAAAATGATAAAATGTTGAAAATTTAATATACACAAACCAATTAATTGGTCTAAGATACCGCAATTAATGTCATATTGAAAAGCTGAAAGTAATGAGTAACGGCACTTCGTTACTTTTCTTTCAAAGAAAAACGGAATAACGATAACGCAACTACTTTTTTCCGAGTAACGGAGTAACGAAACGGAACTACTTTTTTGAGCAACGATGCCCACCTCTGTGTATATATATATATATATATATATATATATATATATATATATATATATATATATATATATATATATATATATATATATATATATATATATATATATATATATATATATATATATATATATATATATATATATATGAGGGGAAGATTTGGGTGTTGGTAGTGGAGGGACTAGAGCTCGGATTGCTAAATATCTTTTTAAAAAAAATATCAAATATGCCTTAATAAAATAATTTAGGCATTTGGATCTATTTTTAACATCAATGTTCATGTTGTTACATTCAGCATCCATACTGGAACTGATCAACTGAACGTAGAAAGTGAAAAAAATGTCATACATATATATATATATATATATATATATATATATATATATATATATATATATATATATATATATATATATATATATATAGATATATATATATATATATATATATATATATATATATATATATATATAGATACATATAATATATACATATATATAACTAGTAAATGAGTTAACCCATTTTTCAAAAATCTGTGCAAAAAATCCTTGAAAACTGAAAACCAACAACCAGTATTTGGGTTTTTTCTGAAAAACGAAAAAACCTGGTAGTTGGTTTTTCGAAAACATTTTTTCAAACCCTGCTATAAATACACACCATCTTCTGCTCCTATTGGTACAAAATCTGACCACAACCCATATCTCTTAATTTTAATACTTTCTCTCCAACAGTAGCTCCATCCTGTCCCATGTTTTTCTGGCACTTGATCAAATGATAAATTTGCGCTGCTTCTACGGTAACTATAATTGGAATGACTGCTTTGACTCTGGTGACGAGAAGCCGATAAGGTGGAAGCTGTAATCATTGATGGGATGAGCAGGTTTATTCTTTCTTCAACTAAATCTTTCTCTCCTCAAAATCCATGGTTCGATCGTGCTTGTTCTCTGGCCATTCAGGCTAGAGACAGTGCGTATCGGGAGTGTAAAAATTCTCGTTCTCCTATCACTCGCAAATTTTCATTCAACTAGAAATCGTTGCAGGAATACTCTTCGTCAAGCAAAGCGTGGGCTTTCATCAAACGAAAGTGCGCTAACCTCCTTGGTTCTCCTACTGACAAGTCTTTCTGGCCTCTTGCCAAAAACATCTCTAACAACTCTAAATCTGCCTTTCCTCCTCTTATTCGATCTGATGGTTCTGTTGCTAATTCTTCAACTAAAAAGTCCAATCTCTTCGGCCTCCTATTTTCCTCTAACTCAACCCTGGACGATTCTGGCATTTTTCCTTCAGGTGTCCTTTTCCTTTGCCTGTAATTACATTTGATCGCGCATGGCTCCTGAAATCTATGAACGTTAGGAAGGCGGGTGGCCCGGATGACATTCCTCCCCGAGTTTTGAGGGTGTGTGCTTCCATGCTGACCCCGCCCCTCGTTCAACTATATTCTCTATGTCTCAATACTACCACTTTCCCTAAGCGTTGGAAACACGCATTTGTCCAACATATTCCGAAAAAAGGAAGCCGCTCTGATCCTTCTAACTATCGCCCTATAGCTCTAACTTGTATTCTATCTAAGATCTTTAAAACCCTTCTCAACTCTCCCTTCTTATATCATCTGGAATCTTATTCTCTTCTTTCCGATCGCCAGTACGGCTTTCGGCGCTCGTGGTCTACTGGCGATACACTTTCCTATCTAACCGATTTATGGTTTTCTGCTCTACGGGGCGGGGAGACTTGCGTGGTGGGGCTCGACATATTCAAAGCATTTGACCGGGTATGGCACGCGTCACTGCTCTCCAGGCTCCCCTCCTTTGGGTTTCCTAGTTCTCTTTGCTTACTTATGTATAGCTTTCTTCCGAATCGCTCAATATCAGCTGCTGTTGATGGAGCGACTTCTTCTTTTTCTGTCAATAGTGATGTTCCTTAGGGTTCTGTCTTATCTCCTACTTTATTCTTACTTTTCATTACTGATCTTCTCACCTGCACATCTAACTCAATCCACTCATATGCTGATACTCGACCCTTCATTCTTCAGCTCATTTCAATTCTGCTTCCTCTTTTACTTCTAGAATTGCCTCTCGTCTTGATCTTTCCGATTCTACTCTCGCTGATCTGGATAGAATTTCCGGGTGGGGTCGTCTCAACCTTGTGAAATTCAATTCTTTAAAAACCCAACTTCTACAAATCTCCCTCTCTAAAACACCTTCTAACTTTCCTATCTCTTTCGACGGTTCTCTCGTCTCTTCTGTTG
Source organism: Trachelipus rathkii (assembly GCA_015478945.1). NCBI lineage: Eukaryota > Metazoa > Arthropoda > Malacostraca > Isopoda > Trachelipodidae > Trachelipus > Trachelipus rathkii. The sequence goes on along the minus strand of JABUQX010001952.1, from coordinate 163,165 downwards.
ACAATATAAACATCCTTGGCTTTAACATAAACAAAAAAATGTCTTCTAAACCTCGCATCACAACGATTGCTAGGGCGGCCTCAAAGAAACTGGAAGTTCTGTTTAGACTGCGAGACTTTTTTTTCCTCTTCTCAGTTACTCCAGCTATACAAGGGTCTCATCCGCCCTTGTACCGAGTACTGCTCTCATATCTGGGGGCTCTGGTTTCACCCGGCTTTTGGACAGGGTCGAGTCATAGGCCAAATGGCTTATAAACTGTTCTGTACTTTCCAGTTCACTAGACCCTTTATCTTTGCTGCGCGATGTTGGTGCTTTCTCTTTTTTCTATAGGTACCGCAGGGGCAGGTGCTCGAGGGAGCTTATCACTCGCTTACCACCACCTTTACGACGCCCTCGTGGCATAAGGGGGGCTGTGCCTGCGCACGAGTTTTATGTTGATATTGGTAGCGTTCGCTGCGGTGCTTCCTTCTTTCCTGCCACCTCTTGTGGAATTCTCTTTCCATCTTCTGTGCTTCCTGCTAAATTTTAATCTCCTCTCACTTTAAAGCCTACGTCTGTGCTCATCTGCGTAATTTGCGCTAGAGGATGAACTTTTGAGCGTACAACACCTTCTCCTTGAATAGGGCTCTACCCGTGAGTATTGGTGACAACTGTAGAAATATATATATATATATATATATATATATATATATATATATATATATATATATATATATATATATATATATATATATATATATATATATATATATATATATATATATATAATTTATTATTTATCTCAGATTTACCAAAGATTGCAAAATGATGAGAAAATTTATGGAGTTCACCAAATCGACGAACGCGTGATGTACGGAAAGGTTTCAACTTATGACAACAAATTAGTGTTTCATTCTCTGACATTGACTAAAGCTCCTCCTAATTCTCCACTTGTCTGGGTAAGTTCTAAAAGGGTATAATTTGGCTTTTTTGTAATAATAAATTAGTCTCGTCGACACCTACGCAAGAACAAGGAACTTTTTGTTTCTCCTTGTTACCTGATGTTCCAGACATCATTCAACAAGTAACATTTCTCAATGTTTGAATATTTTAATTTTATATTTTCTTGCACCATTTAAAAGAGCATCCTCTAAGCAATAAAAAAAGATATCTATACCTTATATCTCTTGATATAAGGTATGAAAAGTTGGTTTGAATATAGGTAATGAAAATTTTTTCATGAAGAATTGTATCCACTGACATGTTGCTGTGGAGCAACCCTTAAAGTAAGAAACCTGAAACTCAACTTACTTGTTCAATTCTTTGAGCTAAGCACAGATACTTTATTGCCATTACTCACAAAATAATTTTTTTTTTCAACACTGAATGCAAAAATTGCTTGAACTGTGACCTTGAAATTTGAAAATGAAAATAAACTTCGGAGTAACAAATTTGACATGTTGACTTGCTAACAATATAAGCATTCTATTTGTACTTAACCTGTATTGGTCCATGATGGCTCTGCCAATAGTAATTCATATTCAAGTAATGAATTAGTAACACCATCGCCATATGGGCCACGCCCGATAGCCAGGCAGGTTCAGCCGCGGGTGGGTTTCTTAGTACATGTTTCCAAGCCTCAAGTGGGTTTCTTAGTACAGATTACCAAGCCGCAAGTGGATTTTTTACTCAGGATTCAAAGCTAGAAGTAATAATTTTGTTTAGGATTGTAAGGCCAAGTTACTTTCGGCATGAAATAATAGATTGAAACTTTTTATCGACTCTCATCATAAATTTTTTAGGTAAAGTATATTGTCGTCCCATAGCCGTTGATGTAGGAATTGGAAAATTTTTAATAATATGGAGTTCAGGAACACAACAGGTATCTTTTCTTGGGGGGCTGTGGAATGAATTTGCTATTCCATGAGGATGCATGAAGGTGGTCAAAGCATCCTTCGCGACAACTGACGCTTCATAAATGTTTCCAATCCACCATTGGTTTTCGTAAATACGTGCTACATATTGCCCAGACTGGAGATGTGTAATTGGTATATAATACATATTGGGTCTTTCAAACTTATCAACATAAGCTATGAACACCCTACTTATAAAAAGCCGCTTTTCATCAGTGGGCCTGAATTGGTGATTATCTCTTGTTCCAGGAACAGTTTGGCCATCCTTGAATCTTTCTTCTTGAATTGGCCTGACTGCATCTATTTCTTCTTTTGAAACAAAGAAAAATTTAATACCACTCACATGTTTATCACAAAAATCAAACAAGTTGCTTGGTGTCAAAATTTAATTATCAATTGTCTTTTGAAGACTTGCGCGTCATGCCAATCTTTATGCTGTTCCGCCAATTTTATCACATAGAGACTTTCCATGGCTTGTGGCAAAAATATTCAACTCAGCACTTTCAATGTTAAAATCATTATGGTGGTGGCACAAATTGATTAAATTTTTGAACGAACCTAGAAAAAAAATAATGTAAGATGAGAATCTATTATAGATGTATAAACCAGTTTAATATATAATCATTTCCATAATAGAACTAAATCAGCGCAAGCGTAAATATAAGAATAAAACTAATATTACAAGAAAGTGAATGATTCCTTAATATATACAAAATTTAGTAACGATTAATTTGTTGTTGCAAACATTCCAAAGTACTATAAGGAATCACAGATAATGGAGCAAGCATGAGTACGATACGTTTGTTCTATTTACTTTCGTTAGAACAGTTTTGCAGTGAAATCAGTCATATAACGATAACTTGTCTTTGTTTCTGATAAATTCAAGCGGCAAAATTACAGCCTATTTTTTATTTAATTTGTTAATTACCCATAGATTTTTAAGATATAAATATTAAGGTGTAGGTTCTATAGTCAATGTATGTATTGTCTTATATGCTCTCACAATATATAGTGATGACGACTGATTATATCGGAGGGAGTATACTCAAAACAAAATTGAAATTAATTAGTTTTTGTTGTATGTTATCAACACGCGATATCGATTATAGTATTATTTACAAGATATCTTGTAACACTAAATATAGTATAATGGACAATAAAGAAGTGGGAACTGAATAAGAAGCCAATTAAAACTAGACGTTAATAATAAACGTGTGAGAGTCACTAGAGTTGAATTATTTAGAAGATGCTCTGTTTGAATAGGGATATAGTTCGTTACATTTTACCTATTATACGTTAAAGGATATTAATGGTACATGGAAATGTAAGAAATATTACTCCTGATTCGAAAGTTGCAAGCTAGGTATAAGGAACGCATGATTTGGATGAAAAGGAAAAGTGTGTATTACGCACGCGACAATTCGGGCGGTTCAATAGAGTAGAGAGACGAGTACGCGTGCGACCACACAGATATAGAGATTATACATTAAGACGATATATAGACTCTCTAATCCATACATATATATACAATATACTGATGACTTCACAGAGTGCGCTGTGAGATAAAACTTATACTCTCTCGCACTCTAGCATCTGATATAGTGAGAGAGAAGTGATAACAGATACCTCTCTCTCTCTTCCTCTTCTCGTCTCGACTCCCTCCCTCCGCTGCAATTAAAAGTATTGTGAGAGTGGGCTGATACGATCTCAAATCTAACAGAAAACAGATTACCTCTGCATAACTCTCACTAAGGTGTACCAGGGTGTTCAAGTACCAAGATTTTATTACGCTTGACGCTACAAAAGAAAAGAAGTCTTTCCTTTCACATTCGTCATAAGACAAATCATGCTGTGACTAAAGCCTCTCCAGAAGGTCTGCACTGAATATAAGGAAAAGCCACGCGCACTCCAAGCGTTAGCTCATAATACACCAAAGTGTACAAGTCCAAGCAGCTTTACAGCAACTGGCAGGGTATAGTCGCAGATTAACTAACTCATTGAGCGAGCTCAGTTAATTAACGTGAGTACAGTCGTGCTCAGATTCGAAATCTCATGAGCCGGTTATATTCATGCTTGGTCATCCATTAGGGCTACTATAAATTCTGGGATCCCTAATCGGACCTAGCCACACAATTCTGCGAGCATCGATACCAGCGCAGTCAGTGTGATGTATGAAAAATAAGCATCTCAGAACATCAATTGGTCTTACTATCCAAAACTTCTGAAATATTATCCCCAAGGAAAATAAAAAGGAAGCCAACGGACTCCTAGACCATCCTTATCTAACCCTTATCAGTCCCTTATAGGCTCTCAACCTTGATATAACCATCCCATCCTTAATGCATCATTCTAGCAAAAGAAAACAATCAATTCCCTCTGGTCTGTCTATACTACAACTTACATCGCCACTTCTGTAGACTATACACATCTGACGAAACTGCAGTTCCCATCAATTCCTCGAATCTTTCCGGATGTGAACGTACGCAAAGTACGAGCGCTTATGGTCTCAGCTTCCACGTGAAGATGAGTTCAGTGACTTGGCGATAGAAAATAGAAGATATACGAACTAACTGTATCCGTGAGACCTAGAGACCGATGTGTGATGGACTACTCTACCAGGTTACAAACGCCGAACTACTTAATAGAGGATAAACTACTGCAAAGCACTCTGCTACGTAGCTGAGTCTCTGAGTCAATGAATCTAGTCATCAGAAAGCTTAGATTGACCGTTGGGAAGGATTTATTTCGCGATCGGTCTTGGTCCCTCTGACTCTCCCAGCTTCCTCTCCGTATTGGACAAGCATGCTGTAGTCTCTATTGCCGCGTTTCATGACAGTCGTGCTAAGTCCATTTTCTTTGCAGAAACGTCGGCGCTAAACGACATCGGCATCATGCGTGATGGAATCATACTTTTTATCTTTTTTGCTGGTCTCAATAGTGGAGTTTCCTCGAGGGATTCTGTGTACTCATGTACTACCTCAACTTAAAAAAATATTACGCTTGAAGCTTATTCAGTTAATGATCTCTCACTGCACATCTCAGTAGAGCTCGGTAATAACCTACTACTCATGCCGATGCAAGCTCAAGACCCTTCATTCTCGAATTACAAAACTACAGTATAATCTAATATCTGCGTCCAGTCTTTTACTTCCTAGAATTGCAATCTAGCGTCTTAATCGTTCCCGTTTCAATTTATGCTTCTCTGACTCAAGATAGTAGTAGGGGAATCTCGCCGGAGGGGGTTCCGGCTCACCTGTCTACGCCTTTAAATTCAATTAATTCTGCTATAAAAAACCCAACGTTCGTTACAAGATGTTTCAACACTTCTACTCATAAAAGGTAACTTCATTGGTGTATTAAACATATTACCTACTCTCGTCTGTTTCGGATCGCGAAATATTCTTTCGATCTCTCCTGATATGAACACTAAAAAGTCATCCTTGGGGCTCCTCGATTAAGACTATATAAATAAATGTCTTGGAGAAAACCTTCAACATACACAAAACGGTTTTATGACTAAGGGGCGGCCTCAACCGAAACATGGGGAAGTTTCTAGTGGTTTTATGAGGAGCTGAGAATGGCGAATTAATATTGCATTCTCTATCTCAAGTTATCCAAACTCCAAGCTAATAATACCATAGGCGTCTCAATCATGGACGGAAACTTGATGAGGGCCAGGAGAGTAACTGTTCTTGTTATAATCTGGAAAGGGCTCTGGAGTTGAGTCATCACCTGTCGTTGTTATGAGTGAAAACGAGAAGGTCGAGCTCAAGAAAGGCTTGATATAAAAAACTGTTAGCCGATGGTATGTATACAATTCTCAATCTTTAGAAAACCTACTTATCTTCTGACGGCGTATCGAGCTAAGATGTGTAAAATCAAGATCATATATTGAGTAAAGGATATTACGCAGCGCCCGGTAAACGTAGATGTTCGAGGGAGGCGAAAATCTTGTCGGGCCCACTTCGAGTACGATACCACACACCGCCGAAATCCCCCTTTTATCCAGGATCGCCACGTGGGTGGCAAGTACAATCGCTTAAGGGTTAAACCTGGCTAGATATGAATATGTTGCTCGTTCTGCAGCACTGAAGAATGTAGTATGAGACCAGTAAATCAAAATGATAATGGATTAAACTGCGCAGAGGTAATAAATCTACGAAGGACTACAGTGATAATGTACTGCGAGTGTTCATAAAAATTCCCTTATATGTGATCAACTTTTCCACCACCTGTTCTAGGCCTGAACTCTCTTCCACTCTTCTGATGGATTATCAATCTGTAGAGATTAGTGAAGTCCTAAACACAACTCCAATGCCTATCTTTATGGTTGTGGAACAAAGACCATGGCTTAACGTATGTATACATTCCTACATAACGGCGTAATTTTGTCAAGCTTAAAATGCGAGTATTTGTATGTTCCTAATTGGCAGATGCAACGCAGGCAAAGCGCAAATACAACACAGTAACCTTGGACAAATAAGGGCATCGTGTCGCTCTCAAAAAATTACTGAGAGTGGTGTGGTGGTAAAGAAAAATATATAGAAGAGTACGAATTAGAGAAAAAAAAAATTAAAAAAAAAAAGAACAAGAAAAAAACACTATTTGCAAAAGAACGGAGACAATTAACTCGATATAAAACGAATCTCAACGTTTTAAACTTACGAAACACGGAACTTAATAAAATTCGTTTAGACCGAAAAGAAATATAAACAGACCGTCCATAATTGTTATACTTGAGGATTAACCGTTAATTTTGGAATTTTCGTTTAAGCAGACTTAAAAACTTAACTACGTATAACTTAACAACATCATTAACAAATGGATGCACACTCCCACTGTGACTGAATGAATATGTATAACACCGATTTAACATGGTTACAAATTTTTAGAAAGAAATAAATTGGACATAACTATAGAAAAAGGAATACGTAGTATGTTTGGTTAAAAACATGAACTCTCGGCTTAGATCCGTACGACTAATTTCCGGCCGAATGGACTTTAGGTGCTAGAATATAATATGGAGCCCCTCACTGCTAAGGGTCATAGACGGTATAAGATAGAGAAGAAGTGACAGTAATATCGAGGAGTAGAGAAACCGAATTCGCGCGCTCCTCTCCTATCTATCTTCGGCTCGGGGAATTGATAATGTTATGCAGTCATGATAAGAAACGATCGTGAGCAGGGATAACTCATCATGCGAGCGAGCATAAGCGTGGCTAAATTCATCATACGAAAGTGCCTAACCCCTCCCTTGGCTCTCTCCCTACTGAACCAAATCTTTTCTAGCCGTCTTGACACAAAGAAAACAAAGCCCATCTCCTCATACGTAAACAAACTTCATGTAAATCTGCCTGTCGCTTACCTCTTATTCTAGATCTATGGTTCTGTAATGCTAAATTCTCCATCTGAATGGAAGGCCAAGATCTCTAATTGCGAGTGCTTCCTATTTTCCCTCCTGGAAACTCCAACCCTCGGAACGTATTCTAGCATCCTTTCTATCCTCCTCCTTCTCTCAGGTTGTCCTATGCCTTTGAGCGGTGATATAACATTTGATACGGGCCATGAGGGTTACACTGAGCATCTCAAATGAATCGTGTAGGAAAAGCGGGTGGCCCGGATGGAGCATTCCTTCCCGATGTTATGAGCGAGTGTGTTGCTGCCTCTTGCTGGCCCGTATTCCCTTCGTTCAAACTATTATTACTCTGGTCTGCACTACGTAAACTTACGCCCTCTCATGATAAGTTGGGCAAGCATCTGCGCATCGTCAAAAAATCCCTATATCTGAAAAAAGGAACGCCGACTACTGACACTATCTAAAGTGACCTCGCCGCGTGAGTGAAGCTCTCACTGTGTATTTCTAGTCTAAGATCTTTGAGAAACCTCGCAACTCTCCTTTCTTAGATATCTGGAATCTCATTTCACTTCTCTAATCACGATCGCCAGTATGGCCTTAATCGGCAGTCTCGCTTGAGGTGGCGGTACTGGAACGACTATAACTTTACCTCAACTTCTTACTGAGCCTTCAACTAAGATATTACGCCTTATAAACTTACGGGAAGACTTTGCGGTTATGAGATAGCGGCTTGACAATATCACCAAAGCATGTCTAGGACCCGAGTTATTGGTACGCGTTCACATCTCATCTCCAGAGAGCCGACCTGCACCCTCACTTTGGGTCTTCTCCCTAATAGTTAGAGGCTGTCTCTTTGGCAATCTACCTCTAGTGTCTTACGTTTCTCTCTCTCAAATGAAGCCCTCAACCCAAACTAAAATGGGCTGATTGGCTTGAAGGGGCTAGCTCTGTCTCCTGTTTTCTGGTCAATAGTGATCCTCATTGTGTTCCTGTACTAGAAAGGTCGATAAATCTACACTAACTTTATGGTCCACCAGAACGAGCGAAGAAGCGGAGGGACGTTAAACCATGGGTCCCTTATTACCTGCAGTCAGAACTCTTTTGCTTTCATATTCATTACTAAAGCATTTATTCATAATAATTCCGAGCTGATGCACTCCACCCAAAACCGGCCCCCTTACACCCAGAAACACCGCTAAGTCAACTTCGTGCGGGCAACATATGTAGCAAAGATAAATCACCCAAAAAGAAAAGAAAAAAAGTTGACTAGTGAGAATGGAACGGATAAATGCGACGTATAAGAGGAATTTGTTGTGCAATGGTAAGGAAGGCCCGGGTGAGTGCAATTAACAGATCTCTATACAGGATACCATAAAGAGACTAATCTTTGAGTGGCGTCAAAAGGGTTTGCGATGAGAGTATGTTAGATTAACTCTGATTAAGGTAATTGATAGTAAGGTTTAAACTAGGTATGGATAAGACAAAAGTATATACCCAAGATACAATTCTGTTAAGAAATGGCTGGCATAAAAATAAGGGCCCGTGTCGCGAACATGACACATACTAACGAGAATTGTGTGTGCCTCGACAGCCAAAAGGAGATACCAGACTGGAACCGGAAACAAATCGAAACAGCTACATGAGATAGGTTTGATCATGTGGGACCAAGGATGGATAATTAGTTATGGTATGGCTTTAAGCAGGATGAAATAGTTTGGTGAAGTTGTGGCTAGGTAAAACGCCTAAGCTGGAGAGGAACCAAAAAAAAGAAAACAGTAAAATAACCCTCAAGATCTATAATACTCAACAATACTGTATTATATCTTTCATTACATCCATGTCTCGACTGCACAGTCACAACTCTATCACAGCTCGAGTATAGCCATAGAACTCGACACGCTCATAACTCTTGCGACTCATTTCAATTCTGCGCCCTTTTTTACTTCTAGAATTGTCTCTATCTTAATCCTTTCCGATTGCTATTCTCGCTTGATCCGGATGGAACTTATCCGACGGTTAGAATTTCAGGGTTGGGTCATCTCAATTCTTTAAAAACCCAACTTCATACATAGATCTCCCCCTCTAAGACACCTAACTTCTCCTATCTCTTTCAGACAGGTTCTCTCATAACTCTTCCTGTCCGAAGTAATTAGAACGAATCTTGTGCCCACTTAACATTGAAACAAGAAAAATGTCCTTTGAAAACCTCACATCACAAGCGGTTGCCTATGGGCAACAGCCTCAATAGAACCTAGGAAGTTTTAGTTATTTGGAAATTTTAGGCCTTTATTCATTTTCGTGCTTCTTCAGGTACTCCAGCTAAAACAAAGGGCCTCAAATCCGAACCCTTGTACTCCGGAAGTACTGCTCTCATCATCTGGGGTGATATATCACCACTCCCGGCTTTTAGTAGCGGGTCGAGTCAAAAAAGGCCAAAAGGCTTATAAACACTTCTGTCCTGTACTTTGCAGTTCACTTGACCCTACTATGTTTGCGGCGCCGATGTTGGGCTTTATCTCCTTTTCTATAGGTACCACAAACAGGCAGGTGCTCGAAGCGAACCTTTATCACTCGCGTTTACCAACCACCTTGTACATCGCCCTCTTTAGCAAAGGTCGGTGCTGTATCTGCACATGAGTTTTGGTGTTGATGTTACTTCACCAACTAGAACTAGTAGTCGTTTTTATTTTTTGCTACCTCTGTTCTTGAAATGGAAGCAATTTTCCATCTTTTGTACTTCCTGCTGAATTTAATCTTCCCCACTTCAAAGCCTGCGTCTGTGCTCATCTTCGTAATTTACGTTAGTTGTTCAATTCTTAGGCGTGCAACACCCCCCTCCTTGAATAAGGGCTCTGCCAGTGAAATGTGGTGACAACTGTAAGGAAAAAAAAAAATGCCAGTACCTTCACTGTAAATAACCAACTTTTATAAGAAAGCGCTAAGTACGCAGTTCTATAGCTAGAAGGAAATTGGAGAATCATGGAGTGGGAATGTTTTGATGAAAAGCCATAGCCTCTCCCCTTTCAAGAATTTCTTTAGAGTCATCCAAAAAATTCGACATATTCCGTACACGGATGAACGATTTTCTTATATAAAGCAAACATCCGAAACGTGAACAAGTTTCATATTTTCTTTAATTCTAACTTTCTTTTGGAACCTTGTTTTGTGAGAGAAGAAGTGTGATTCTTCCAAGAAATATCAGGCGAAAGGAAATTTCAAGAATATAAAGGACAGGAGTGACAGGACGAAAGGAAATTTCAAGAATATCAAAAATTTTATACCAACTGTTGCATGTCAAATTTGTGTATGCAGATTATTTGCATAGGATTTAAGATCCACATCCTCATTTTATGGAATATATATATATATATATTTGCATAAAATTGAGGATGCTCATATTAAGTGAAATAGATGTACATATATTTGGAGATCAACATTTTCTGAATTTCTCCTTAAGATTTAAGTTGAGCATTCATTGACCATTTTTTACAGGAAAAGTTAGCACTCATTTGTTTATATTTGTTACAGATTTTTAAAAATTACTCGAATTTGATTACCTGTGAACGTGGAACATTACATATACCACGAGTACCATTTAACATCCCGAACCACAATACATACTCTGCTTAGAACCACCCATAATATCCACATAACTAGTGGCCTGAGCAAAAACTGCTCCAGGAAGTCAAAGGCCAATATTAAAGTTCTATACAGCTGAAACATTAATTGAAAGAGATTGAGAGTTCTTACATTAATCAAGTAGATATGAAGTCTAACCTAGAATCATAGATTATAACCTAATTATATGTATTTTTTGGACCTATTAGCTATTAGATATATTAGAGTAATTACTATCAGGAATCACTTTGTCCAGCATTTTAGAAACAATTAGGTTAGCATAGTCTGACTAATGAAAAAGAAAAATTTGGCTCATCGCATCTCCAAAGACTTTAGGCTACCGATTAATGACAGTTCAAATGTAATATTCATCTCTTGAAAAATTTGATTCCACACCAAACGTAAAAAGCTTCACACAACTTTTAACTGAAGAATAGTTAATTATGAAGTTTAAGCTGCCCGCCCCCCCCAAAAAAACAAAAACAAAAAAGAAAGATGATGGATAAAATGAATCGAAAAGTTAGCTTGCTGACTAAATTTGATATAAAAAAGATACTGCATAAAAAATGTTAAACAACCGCATGTTGAAAATCAGTAGTAAAAAATTTATATAAATAAATTGTAAGTATCATTTTTGTGCAGACATACAAAAATATTTTTAAGTATTCCTCTACTGAGAAAGGTGCATGTAAAAAGTAGTGTAGCAAACAAGAAGTTACTCAATAAAAAAATGTAATAAGTGATAACTAGAGTAAAAAAAGAGACCAATTAAAATTAATTTTTTATTTTTATAATATGAAATACTAAGTTATTAAGGATTTATTCCCTTTAAAAACAAATATAATGGAAGATCATCATGAGCAATTGTGTGAGATTATAAATATAATATTATAATAAAAACAAATTTTAATGATTTTTTTCAATTGACAGATTTTATAAATTTATTATTGTTAGTTAAATCAGGTCGTCAGATACAAATTCATCTTTGCGAAGAAAGTCAATGGGACACGTGCGAACATGAAGCTCATTTCATTCAGATTATGCAAGCGTTTGGTCAGTCTTTCCTTCAAACTGATATCACGATCTTTAAACAAAATTTAGTGGCTCTCGAATCACTAAATTCTAAGTATAAATTATATCATAAGGTATGAAGTTGATTATTTATAAATGTTTAAAAATTTCTTCAAATTTATTTTACTCTGGTTAATGTATGACTAACAACAACAAGAAATTATTTCGATAATTTTTTAAAGGAATAAACTCCTCATATTTTTCTTACAATCTTCAGGAATTCTAAATTCTAAAAGATATGTTCAAGTGTATTGGTTCTAGTGTGTGGGGAAATTAATTTTTATTTTTTATTTTACTTCATGTAAATTAATATTTTCACACACTAATTATAGAAAGATTCTCTTTATGATAATGTTATACTTTTTTTAACTAAAGCTATAAAAAAAAAAAAAAAATTTTAAACCTTTAATATTAGATCCATATTTAAATATCTTAATTAAAATATAGGTAAAAGACGCTAACAAGTTTTGACTTTCTTTCTCAAAAATATTTCACTGGAATATTAAATTTAAACAAGTAGATATTTGTATATTTCTAAATTTAATATTTATGTACATGATTTTTGTGTTTTCATTCCCATATTTCTGTAAAACAAAAACAAAACAAAAATGTGTTTAATACTTTTGTGAAGTTCTATGACCTTAAAGCTAAATTACTTATTTTATTTTTAAGGCCGCGTTTAGAACGTCGATGCTTGGACAATTTATCACCGTATTATTGCAAATATTAATACATAAATCTCATGAAATTCTTCAAGAAGAGGTTAGTTTTTTTTATTATTATTATTAATATTTGTCTTTTAAAGGTACTTAAATTGGCCTTTTTGAGTTGAAATAAGAAAAAAAAAATTAAAAAGATTTTTAGTTGTTTAAATTTTCAGATTTGACTAATCTATTACCCACTTTTTTTTAGAGCATTAAATAAATATATAATAATATTTATAACTATAGAAAAGGATTTAAAAGTTTTATATAAATTATTAAATAACTTTTAAAATTTTTATGATCTCTCTGAAAGCGCATTAAATATAATATGGCCAATGCCTGACTATGGAGCGACAATTCTATTGCGCCTTATACTTCCACAATTTTCTTCAAAGAGCGGACACAGGCGTGTAGTAAGAAAGTTCAAGCAAGTTGAGTCTGAATGGATTAATTTTAAACTGGAGTGAGGCAAGACCTCTTTTGGAAATGCAATAATAATAAAAATAGCCGCCAATTTATTGAAAAAACTACCTGACTATAATTCAAACCTCTCAATATACTCCTTTTTGCTCCTTTCCCACTATTTTATTTACTAAAATTTTTCTATTTCAAGGAATTATGTAAATTGCCAATTACATATTCCTCCACCTCAATTTATCATTCATGTTAAATAAAATTTAAGACTATGCAGCCATTGAACTTATCCCTAAAAATGTTCATTGTAGTTACCACAGACTGCATAATGAATACTAACAAAAATTATCACCATACTACTATATATATATATTATATAACTATATCATTATACTATACATAAACCTACCTACTAACCTCACAAATATATAAATATTATATTCACTATACTATATATATATAACATCACATAAATATAATAATAATACCAAAACCATTTCTCCACTCCACCTATATACCAAAAATATAAACAACTATTATATATATATATCATACTAGATGAGTATGTCAATGCTAATTGCGACTGAGTCTTTGCAGCTGTCTTGCCCTAAGAGTCTTACATGAGGGTATGTTGTATACACACTGCTGCAATATTGCTATAGTACGCTGAGACTACAGGTCTGGAGCCGCACACCAAAGAAGTCATAAGATCTAAAGATACATTCAATTAGAATACGACTAAAGATAACATTAAAGATAATTAATCACATGCGTAGCTCAATTCAAATTGATAAAACAAAACAAAAACAAAGGAATGAACATATTTAGAGAGTTGTGTGGTAAAAAAAATGGTGTGAAGCAAGAAAAAGGGGCAACGGTAAATGAGGAGATACTAATTGAAAAGTATGTTTGAGAAGTATTGGTTCATCGTGGAAAGAATGAAATGGTCAGTCAGTTGGTTAAGCGGAATGTATTGTGGCGCAGTGTGGGAACCGACCGCTGGAGACCGAAGAAAAACGGATGGAAATTTGAGTCACGCGGATAAACGAAATGAGTATTCGAAGGTTCGGATCCCCTACAATGGGCGCCCACGAGAAAGGCGAGAAAAACAGGATGTATAACAGCGAAGTGAAATGGAACGGCGTCTTAAATGTGAGGCACCCACAGATATGGTTGTAGGCACCCCCTGGGCAGAGGATGAACCCTTACCACTACGACTCCTCATAAAACAATAGTAGGGATCGATCGCAAAAAACAAAGGCTTCCCATGAAGCTCTAGGTTGGATTCTTTTTCCCCCGACTGTCATGTTCTTCTACTTTAATGGATTACAGAGTGGGCAGAGTATAGCTGGGCTTGCTTTTCGACTATTTGTCATATTCTTTCTACTGCGTTTTACTTTAATCCAGAATGCATTGCTACGCACCTACTCCCAAATCTTGGGAAACCCAAATAAGGAAGACAGAAAGAAGACTGTAAGACTCGAAGGTTGCCGCGGGCACACCAACCCTAACCAATATTCGTGACCTGTTCATTAGCTGTAATTACATGGACGAAAAAAGATTCCCTTGGAACCGCTTTCTCCCTGTTCTGGAGAGCCGTCAGCTTTCTCAAACTTTCCAATTTGGTTTCCACAAAAAATCGCTCGGCTGCGGGACCCCTTGGTAAAACTAGACCATGACACCCGGGAAGCCTTTCTCAACTGGTGGGATGGTTCTTGAGTGTCTTTTCTGACCCTATTGAAAAACTATAACGACACAAAACGTGAGAACAATGGGATTCTCCTTAAAACATCCATTAACGCTTGGTTTTCCGCGAGACAACTCCCTCTCATTTCAAATGACACTATTTCATCTGGCAATAAATTATCCAGGTTCGGTGCACTTCTATTCTGTCACGCCACTTTTAAACTCTGGATGATGAGGCGTTCCACAGAGTAGTGTTTTAAAAACAGCTACTTTACTAATTGCTCTCAGGAATTTTAAAATGATATTGTTAACCTCTATATCCAAGTGACTGGCAATTTTATACTCTCATGGTCGAAATGTACTAGCATATATGAATAATTGGGTAGATAGTTCTAGCCAAGATAGAATACAACAGACTTTAGAACATAATGAAAATATTTCAAACAATGGGCTAGCACCCATGGCTATCCATTTTCTCCCACAAAAACACTTTTCTGTTATATTTGAAGAAAAAAGGGAATCGAAGAACTTCCACCTTTTCCAAGCGAAACCTAACCAATTATAATGCGTTCGCCAAATAACCTGTTACATTCACAGCCGATCAAAATTTTCTAGGACTCATTCTGTAGATGACCACTTAACATATGCCCACATATCAAACACCTAAAAACAAACTGTCATCGCGCAGCTTGACTTAATTACGTACATCTCGCCTTCAAAAATATTGGAGCGCTGATGCGCAAAGTCCGCATATAGTAATCGCACCTAGTTCGATCGAAAGCTATGTACTATGGCTGTGATAGTAAATGGTTCAAGGCCTCCCCTACTACTACATGCATCATGGTGGATCCCATCAAAAAACGAGGCGGATCCGTATCCCACTGGAAGCCTTCCGAATCGTCTCCCCGGGTAAGCCAATTGAAGTTTAGAAGCCAATGTATTGCCAACTCTCACTTCGGAAGAGAAACATCGATGGTACAAGTTTATTCTTCGTTTTCAAACTACCCAATTTACCGTACTGCCCTGACACAGACTTTTCTGCAGGAGGTTGCCTACAGAATCCTTAATATACTAGGCCAATTTCGCGAACACGGTCAAGGTGAACATACCTTTTAATTTCTTTAATATTACATTTTACAAAAAGGTGCGTGCCTTTCTCATACGAAATGGCAGATACACACCATTGGTATTTCCCACGTTCCCAACCATTTGTTGGCTCTGCCATCTCTCTCCAAATCAAAGCCAATTCTCTATTATTAGATTTAAAGGACTCATTCGTCTCAATTCCACAGATTCATGATGTAGTTTACTCCAGATATATATGTTGGCTCATAAAAAACCCGGAGAACATGTGGGCGCAATCTGCTGTCTTTTCCTGATACGCAAAACCTTTCCCAATACCCTTCCCCCTATGCTTACAATTTCACAGCAGAATTAATCGGCTATAATGATTGCGCTTTTCTCGAATTCTAATCCTTAACAAGATCAATCTTATGTCATTTATTCAGATTCGCTCAGCGCGCTAAAAGCACTACATAAACTTATATACATTTAAAAAAAATAATGGTATCTGTTGTGCAGCAATTTCTTCGGCTGCCATCCAAATTCCCGTGAAGAAACAATTACTTTTATGTTTAGACCCCTTCTTCATTGAAGGAGGTAACCGCAATAAATCGCTGACAGAGGAGGCCAAAAATGCCACACCCTCCCATTTCGGACATGTCCAGGTACTCACCGGAATGCATTGACAGGCTAACCTCACCATCAACCGATTTACATATCCTGAACTCTCCAAACATGGTTTTTCGATCTTATTGGCATAAGTGCTGGAAGATGGACGAATGATCAGAGAGGAGTAAAACTTAGAAAGTATAAGCGATCATCGGGAGAGTGGTCTCCTCCACGACGACAAACGATTTACACGAGAGGCTTGAAATACTTGCACGTCTCCGTAATGGCCACAACATACAAATATCACTCACAGTCACTAATGTTACGGAACCCCCCTCCCATTTGCAAATTTTGTCGAAGTCATGCCCCGCAATCTGTTTCGCCATATTTTCATATGCACTTTGTTTACCCAGCTGTACTCCATTCCCGCCGTACAAGTTTTCTACTTTACGAATTATAACCACCTTCACAAAAGATATATCCCATATACTTATCACGAATCTTCCCACATTTTAAAAAAAAAAAAAAGAAAAAAAAAAAAAAACAAAAAAAAAAAAAAAAAAAAAAATAAGAATAAAACAAGAAAAAAAAAAAAAAAAAAAAAAAAGTAGTAATACTAATTTTCTTGTTTCTACAAGCAGTGAATGTTCATCATAATATTTAGATTTTGTTAGAAAACATTCACCACAAGCAGGTCTTCTGTTTAGGTGTTGCATGATTCTTGGGTGAAGCTGGAAAGAATAATTCATTTCTTTATTTATAAATCTTGAGGAGTTTTCAAAATGATTCCAGGAACCCGCCCCATGGTGTGATTTTTTTTTTTTACATGACACCACCACTCACGGGTGAGCAAAAAAAAACGTGCGTGAGTCCTGTACACTAACTACAAAAAAAAAAAAATAAATAATATTCGTTCGTTTAATTATAATTAATTTTAAAATATTAGAAATTAAAATTTAAAAATAAATATTGATATAATATAAAGTGTTGAGGTAATATATAATAATAGTTTTTAGATATATTTATATAATATATAATTCAATAGATATATAAAAACAAAAGTTAATCATCTAAAAAAAATATCTATAAATATAAAATGTGGAGATAGGATTTGACGTAAAATATGCACGAAAAATGAACAGTTAGGATAGAAGTTGGATTTCATCGCAAGTAAGAAAAAAAAAATTCAACCCAGGGTTTCACAAGACCATGACGGACCCTCTCAATGTCAGGTTTCATCCACTGGGTCAGGCCCACAATCATACTCCCCTCACACAAAACGCCGAATCCACATTCACATTCTATCAGACACCTTCTTTCCACCTAGCCCAAAACCACATTCCCTCCTTCGGAGGACTCCTTTACATGACATCCAATCCTTTTATTCTTCGGTCTCTAACACCAGCAGGTCGAAATTACTAGCACAACTCACCACAAAAATATACATCCGCTTTAACCAATCACAACTAATTATCCATACAAATTTCCACAAAATGATCAAACATACTCAATGTCAAACTTTCATTTGTTCTACTTCATTTACTCCATTTCGTCACACTCACAACCAATTCTCTTAATATGTTCATTCCATAACACGCCCCTAATATTATCACACCATCATTAACTAGAAATTGTATCTTGGATAATATTTACTGCTATTAATTTCCATACTAGTTAAAAACTACATATACCTATAATCAGAACAAAAAAAAAGTAACACATACTTCATGAAAACCCTGACCCACTCAAGACTTAGTCTCTTTGTATTCCGTCAAGGATTTAATTGCACACCCCCTTCCGTACCAAATTCACAAACATCCTACTATACTCATGCATTATCCGTTCCATTCTACACTCAACTATTCTTCTTTCTTAATATCTTCCTTCAAAGTGCCTAAAAATATGCGCAGCACAAACTTGCCTGGCTCATGCATCGGAAAAGACGTAAGACAGTAAAAAGAATTATGATAGACAAAAGTCGAAAGGAAAGCCAGCGTTTTACCCACCCCACCCCCCCCCCCTCTGCTCATTAATTAGTGCAGAAAATTTCGTTCAAACAGACAAAATCAACACCTAAGAAGCTTCATGGGAGACCGCGACGGACCCCAATAGGAAATCGTCAAATGTAAAGTTCATACCCTTGGCCCAAGTGAGGCACAACAGCCCAACAAAATCCCGCCATTCGCTCCTATTATGCACCATTACCGACTCTGCCAAACTCACAATCTCTCCTTCAGACATTCACCGACTCAAACCACTTTCTCTTCTGTCTCACCGAGGTGGATCGGTTCCCAACACACTCGCCACATATATATCCATTAACCAACCGACTATAATTCATTCTTTCCAACAATGCCAAACCATCTCAACATACTTTCATTTATTCTACTCATTTACCCCTTTTCATCACAACCACACAATCCGATAATTAAACTCCCACTCAAACCACAAACTAGCAGCCCCCAAGAAGCCATGAACACATTTGAAATTTACCTCTCCATACTTCTTATTCCAGAAACCAATGACACAACTATTACAAAACACAAGGTAAAAAACATACCTCATGAAGACCCTAGCGCACTCAGACTTCCAGTCCCATTTACATTCTACAACGATTATTGCACCAAGCCACCTTCTGCCACATTCACAACTTCCTACAATTACCTCGCATCATCCGTCCCTTCTCATCCAACAACCCTCAAAAAAATTAAACTCAGACACTTGTTCCAGCTTCAACAACACAAACCACACTGAGGACATGCCTACACACACCGATAACATACTCTTATCATGCGTTTACTTTCAATAACCCCTCCTTTACACAACCCTGCCCAAAGTACTCTCCACCAACCTCCAAACCCTCTAGTTCGCCACACAAAACCAGAACGACGCCGAGGATAATAGGTAGTGCACCCCACTATCTCATATCTCTAATCCCATTTCCTGCACATCCCCACCCTCAATTTCTGCAAATAACCCACACCAAACTAAAGAAAAACCAGGGACATAACACAACCCTGGTCCACTCGCTAATTAATACTAAACCAATCACCTTGACACCATTTATTTTCTTACACACGCTTCACTATCGTCATACATACTTATTTCATACATACATCAGAAGCTTACCACCAAAACACCATATAATCACTAAACACCCAACGCACTCTCACTGGATTACTCTACTCATTACGCCTATTATGCAAATCCATCAAACCTAAATACAATTTTATTCTTTCTTCTCCCTCATTTTTTACTCAATCATTTGTTCAATTTAAAGATTATCCACACACCATCACTCCATACCTAAAACGCCACACTTGTTCTCACCAAGTTCAGGTCCTTCAGTCACTCGACCCACTCAATTTCGACCAAAAATACCAGCATATACCTTCCCCTACAACACTCAATAAAACAATAAACTAAATACCCCATAATTTCTACAGTTCCCCTTTCTCACTTACCCTTATATAAGGGTACTAAATACCGCTCTCCCCAAATCCCTTATGATGGAATATTACCACCCTCTATAAACGACTTATATTAATCACACTTCCAAATCCAACCTCAAATCACCATCTCACCCGTTCTGATACATCTTTTCCCACCAGTAATTCATCCGTATACCTAGCAGATATTACCATTCTTTCAACTTGTTTCACTACCTACCCATTACCACCTCCTCACTTACTAAGTAACCTCCTCCCACATAATACCACCCTATATCCCTTTACGCACCATCACCAATCCACCCACAACCATCCAAAAAAACTATCACCTTTCCAGTAACTAAGTAATATTGTGCATATCTTTGCGAAGTGTTCTTTCCAACACTCCCCTCACAACCATTCAATCAGTTACAAAAGCACCATCCCTAGTTATCTATTCTAAGCAGATTCCCCTAATACTAATTCTTAACCTTTCGCACTTACTTCAGAAGAGCTTCCTATTCCCTTGTAAGTTCCCATACATCTTCCTCCTTCAAAACTGTTCATTACCTCTTGTTTTGTTTTCTCTCACGTACACACCTTAGATTTCTTTTTTCCTCCTTATATATTCCAAGCATCTTTCTTTTCGAGACTTCACACTTGCTTTAGTACATTTCAACCCATGACTTCTTTTCCACAATTTAACCGTTCATCACCCTCTTCATTCCACCATACTGTTAAAACATTCTTACATCCTACTTTAGCAAATCCACATACTTCCTTTTGCACTACACACAATTAGATATACCTCATTGCCCCAGATTGTTCCGATCAACTTGTTGCACATTCACACCGATTTACTTAAAGCGAAGCGCTCTTCACATATATATATATCACATATATCACCTAAATATTTAAATTTCAGCATACTTTCCCATTTCTACACCACTCCAAATGATTTTCACCCACCTTCCATCTACCCGTCTACCAAAACTACACTTACATTCCAATACCCCGTCCTTTGTACATGTACACCCTGCCAATCCCCTCTAACAATCCTTCTATCAGATGTGCCAATACACAAAAATAAAATATTATTTAGCGATAATAAAATAGGCCAAAACAGCCTTCAACTACAACCTCCATCATTCTAAACCCTCCCCTGCCAACCCTACCTCTCAATTCTTTCACAACCCGATCCATATACAAATTAATTAACCACATTCCATGCTCATTCCACAATTCTAGAATATTTAAACCATTCACTTTTATCTCCATTTATTCTTTCATACGCTTCACTAATAATTAAGAAACTAATAAAATATATTATATATAGAAATATGATAATAAATATATAATATATAATATATAAGTATAAATAATATAACTTAAATAATAAATATATAAAAATACTATAATATATTATAGAATATATAAATAATATATATAAAATATATATATATATATATATATATAATATATATATATACGCTTGATATATATACTATACTATTATATATATATATATATATATATATATATATTTTCTCTCTCTCCAGGACCATCCGTCGTTTATGCAAAACTGTCAAAAATTTGTGAATGATTATCGCTTTTATCGGATATGTAATGAAAATTTACCACCAGGAACTATTAAATTTTAATATTTGATTTGATGCTATGATGAGTGATGAACTAGCATCAATTTTGAAATTTCTTTAAAGAAAATTAATATTAAAATTGTGGTAAATTTGTGTGTTAATATTGCAGTATCGTAACAACTTGAGTATGTGCAATGGACATAGTTTATATTTTTCTATTGCCAAATCGTACAAGATCATTTCAAGTTAGCTTGCAATACTGAAGAAATTATGAGAGCTCTTATATTTTATTTTTTTAAAGGTATGAGTGATTTTAAGCGAATAGATTTAAATACGGTATGTATTTACAAAAACCACTTTCTGGTTTTGTATATTTAAGTTCGAGTATTATATTTTTGTCTTTTTTTTATTTTTGTCAAAATTTAAGATAGAGATAAATTGTTATATATTTTATGCATTATTTAAATATTTCATAATAGAGATAAATTGTTATATATTTTATGCATTATTTAAATATTTCATCCTCTGTATCTTGAGGTACTTTTTACAATTACTTAAAGCGCCTAACAACTCTATTTATGCTCAGCATATAATTTAATAATATTCAGAAATTAAGCTCAGTTTCCCGCGTTTTTTTTTTTTAATGTGCAATGTATTAATTTCCTGTTGTAGTGAAACGTCACTGCCATCAGTTTTACGGAAGTGGAGATCATTTTTTTTTTTTTTTTAAATCGAAGATTAATCTCATTCCAGTGTGCCAAGCTTTCTTTTTATAAATAAAAAGTAATAATTTACGGGCATAGAATATTCTTTAAGAATATATATATACCGAAATCTTTCGCTCCGAATAACATTCCACTTGTGGAAAAAATTAAATGAAAAAAAAAAGAGAATAATTTTATATTTGTCAATATTAAATCCTTACAAAAATTTGTTTTAATTTAATTATACCTCTTCATAAGACCACTTCAATAAAAACTAACTCGATTAAACCAAAGTCCAATTGCGCCTAACCTGCCATTGCAGACACTTGAACCGATAACCTCATTTGACGAAGTTTTCAGGTGGAAAATAAAAAGGCAGTGGAGGCTTCTTACATCACCTGATTGATATCAGAAGAAAATAATCCACATATCATTGGTGACGTGAAAATATGTTTGCTTACAGCTTTTAGTCAAATATCACTGTCAAAATATACGGTAAAGTGATAAACCAACTGATATGTCACAGCGTTCTCGATTAGTGTTGTAGATTTATTGATGGCAAACAATTTATGGAAGAGATATTGTTCTCAAATTCTCCAAACAAAGGCTGTTGATGCGTTTTCCGCAGTCTGAATTTTTAGTAGCTAATAAATCTTCCTTTGGAAATGCACTGACGGGGCACAAGCTATGACGGACTATAACTGGTTTTATTAAATTGACTAAGAAAAAGAACTTTAAGGAGGGCTTTCCTTTCAACTTACATCATTATTTCCACTTAACTACCCTATTTCCGTGCATGTTACGCGCCCTACCTCACATGTAGAGGGAACCGAATATATATATATATATATATATAATATATATATATATATATATATTATATATATAATATATATATATATATATATATATATATATTATTTATAATATAATCATATTATATATCAAATATAATATATAATATAATATATTATATATATATATATATATATATATATATATATATATATTAAGTATTGTTCTTCTAACTAGATGTGGGGTAGCATGCGTAACAAGAATAGAATAGGATAGCTTAAGTAGATAAGCATGACGAAAGTCGAAAGGAAACCCTCCCTACCCAGTCGCCTTCATACCGCTTAGGAGTTAGAGCTCGATAAGAAATCCACCTTTGGGCTTCACAAAACTGCAGCGGACCCTCAAAGTGGTATCTCGTCAATGTATTTTTCCCTTGGGCCTGTCCCACACAGAACACCGCCATTCACTTCTATTATGCACCTTTCTTCTCGCCTCTGCCAAATTCGCATTCCTTTACTAACTCGGTTCACTTTTTTTTCGGTGTCCGAGTCAGTCGATTCCCGGGACTCTCGCTCACTGAGATAGTTGATACAATAGAAACCCTAGCTTTTGAAAATAAAAAGGACGAAAAATAACCATATAACCAGCTGAACTGCTGTATATGATGCAAAAGATTCTCAAAAATGAAATAAATAAAGAATACTTAGATTTACTTCATTTTTAGCCCTTCGGAAATTTGACTCATACTCAGCAAATGAAACAGCCACCCTTTCTAAGCACAAGAATAAAAACGGCTATTTTCCGTCCGAAGTAGGTCACACTGGCTTAAATAAAATTTATAACTCCCAATTGTTAATATTGCAAAGACCAGTATGAAGAAGTTGTAAATTTCTTTCTGCAATGCCCAAAATATGCACTTGCTGACAAATTTGATACAATAATTAATAGCCTTATTGACTTCTTTGCTGAAACAACAATCATGACTGGAATGAATCTACTAGACACCAATAAAAAACAAGACTTTTCATGCCCTTCGGAAGTTTCTCTTCAGTACTGGTGCAATACATAAAATTTAGACTTCTGATATCCAGAGGCGATCCTACTGCATAAAGAATAACTTGGGCAACTGCATCTGGTCAGATGATTCCACTCTCCATGGTTCAATAGGTCTTGGCAACTCTAGGACTATTTACAACATTAAGGTATCAAATTAAGAAAGTCTTGAGTATTTGTTCTATTACTTATTTTTTTTTTTTTTTTTTTTTTTTTTTTTTTTTTTTTTTTTTTTTTTTTTTTTTTTTTTTTTTTTTTTTTTTTTTTTTTTTTTTTTTTTTTTTTTTTTTTTTTTTTTTTTTTTTTTTTGCAGTACAAAAAATATTCGATAAACCTGTTGCTGAAAACTAGGTTATCTTTCATTGATATATAAATAATCGGAAGCATTATTCTTTTGATAAGATAACAATATAGGCCTATTTTTTAAAAAAAGTTCATGTTGTCTTCTAAATGTTCAAATATTTGCTATAATCTCCTCAGAATTGTTTGAGAAACTTCTATTTTTCTTTTAATGAAGTGATAAGGATCGCCACCACAATGTCTCAATCTTCATAAGCTCCCCAAAGTTTTAATTATTTTATTATATTTCAATATATATATATATAATATATATATATATATAATATATAATATATATATTATATATATATATAAATATTAATATATATATTATAATATATATATATATATATATATATATTTTTAAAAAAGCAGATACAAGAGATGAGGAAAATTATCTTTGATGAAATCACACTGTCGTCTTAACTGACGTCTTTCCAAACTTGAAGGATTACACCATGTGGGATTTTTCTCCCTTCCAAAGAATACTCGAAATTCTCTCCAAACATCTGTTAATAATTTCCTCAATTACAATTCTGCATTAAAATAAGTAATTCACTTTCTATATACTAATGTCAAATAAATAGCATAGATAAAATAAGTCTCTTGGATATGAGGTTTAAAATGAAAAGAAAAATTGAGTTTGTAATTGGGAAAATTTAATGATAGGAATATAATAAAAAATAAGGAATAATAATAGAAAAAAAGTTTATAGAGGGAGAGTACACGCATACTCGAAGCGGTGAAATTACCTCCCATTCTTTAATGGTGCAAGCTTTTCTCTTTTGCGTTCATATTCACTACACACTATCCTCAGGCCAACATCATACTGACCACCATTTTACACATTATCATATAACATACTAAAATACAGCACCTCTTCTCGATAACATTTTACAGACATCCCTACTACTCATATCCTGTGTGGGGGGGAGAAAGAATGCCCACATCTATGTCCTGCGTGTCGTAGGAAGCCGATAAGGGAACGGTGGTACTTGGGTTGGCTGCCTACTACCATCTATTTTGCCAGGAATGCTAATGCAGGCCTCGGGGAAGGTCGTGATCGCGTAAACGGCTTTCTAATCTTTCGGCGAAATGTATGAATCGTTGGGTACCAATGGAATGTCAGAGGAAAAATGTTGAGGAGAAGAGGAAGGAGGTGATTGGATTCATTTAGAAAGGGCAAATTTGATTTGCTCGCTTGTGACTCGAAACAAAAGATGAAAGGAACGTTGAAATTGGAGTGGTGTGTGGTGGGTGAAATTGTGTGTGTGCTGGTTGGAAATGAATGAGAGAAGGAGTTTTGCAATTTTGGATGAGTGACCTATGGTAACAAAGCTATGGTAGACTTTGTGTGTGTGACTTACTAGAAATTCTAATGGTTAAATTTAAGTTTGCAAAAGGTCAAGGTATGTGTGGTTGTGACGTATCTCCCATCTGAGGGAAACGTTGAAGAGAGTACGATTTTGGGATAACTGACATGATGCTATGGATGGGGTGAGTAGGAGCTTTCAGATTGATAGTGTTGGGGGACCTGCATGGTTGGATAGGTGATCAAAATAAAGGGATGGTATAACAGGTGGTTTTGGGGTGGCGGGAGAAATGTTAGAATGGTAGAAAGGTGATTGTTTTCTGCTGAAAATGAGAGGTAGTGTGGTAAGTCAATACTTTCTTAAACACAGAGTAATCCATAAGTATACTAGAGTGTGTGTAGGTAGAGGATGGTATCGAAGTGAAAAAGTATGATTGATTTTGTGTTGGTGAAGAATCAGATGTTTTGAAGTTATGTGTTGGATGTTAAATCAGTGACGGGATTAGGAATGGGATTTCGGATCATTTAATTGTTCTTATGTAAAATTTTAAGTAGTTGGGTTGGATGGAGAGGAAGGTGATACGCAAGGAAGCTAGGTAAAATAAGAGGAGTTAAGTGAACAAAGCAATAAGGATAAGTATTTAAGAGCGCTCGCTAGTAAATCGGTTTAATGTGAACAAGTGATACTGAACAAATCTGGGGGCAAATGACGGAAGCAATTGTTAGTAAGTGGCAAAGGAAGTTGGTGGATGTGCTAAAGTAAGGAAGTAAGAATGTTAACAGCGATGGTGGAATGAAGGTGATGAAAGCGGTTAAGGTAAAAAAAGTTGCGTGGTTGAATGTACTAAAAGCAATGATGAAGTTTAAAAGAAAGATGCTTTTAATTTTATAAGGAGGAACAAAAGAAATACTAGAAAGGTGCATACGTAGGAGAAAACAAGAGTAAATGACAGTTTGGAAGGAGATGATGAGGAATAACACAGGGATAGGAAGCTCTTTCTGGAAGAAAGCGCGAAGGTTAAGAATGAGATAAAGGGGAATCTGTCTTAGAATAAGAAAGGATGGTGCATTTGTACTGATGAAAATGGATGTGAGGGGATGGGAAAGAACACTTCGAAAATCTGACATAATTAAAGTAATGATGAGTCCCTATAAGAAAGTGTGTGTGACTTTATGTGCAAGAGAATACGGTATTTCTGAGGATGAACGTAGTAGTAAGGAGGAGTATGGGTAGAGTGAGGAAGTTGAAGATTGGTAAATCTGCAGGTATCGATGAAATTACTAGTGAAATCAAATCAAGAACGGAGGCGAGATGGTGATTGGATTGGATTTGGAAGGTGTAATAAAGCCTTAATGGAGGGTATAAGTTTCCAAGGGATTGGGAGGAGAAGCGGTAATAGTACCCTTATAATAGGGTAAAGGGAGAAAAGGGGAACTGTAGAATTTTATGGGAATAAGTTTATTGAGTGTTGTAGGGAAGGTAATATGCTGGTATTTTGGGTCGGAAAGAGTGCGTCGAGTGACTGAAGGACTGATTGGTAAGAACAAGTGCGTTTAGGAGTGGGTAGAAGGATGTGTGGATCAAAACTTTACATTGCAACAGAATGATGAGAAAATGAGGGAGAAGAAGAAAAATTATATTTAGGCTTTTATGGATTTACAACAGGCGTATGATAGAGTTAATGGGGAAGCTTTATGGCAGGTATTAGTTGATATATGGTGTTGGGGTAGGCTTCTGTAATTGGAATCAAAAGTATGTATGACGATAGTGAAGCGTGTGTAAGAAATAATATGGTGTCATGGTGATTGGTTTAGGATTAATGCGGAGTGAGACAGGGTTGTGTGTTATGTCTCCTTGGCTATTCATTTGTATATGGACTGGGGTTATGAAAGAATTCGAGGTGGGGATGGCAGGAATGGTGTTAGAATGAATGAGAATGGAAGAGAGTGGGAGGGTGCCCTACCTATTAATATGCGGGATGATTGGTTCTGTGTGGCGATCTGAAGAGAGTTTGGAGAGGATTGGTAGAGAGATTTGGCCAGGGTATGTAAAAGGAGGGGTTTTGAAAGTAAACGTAGATAAGAGTAAGGTTATGGTTGTGAGTGAGGACAGTCCTCAGTGTGAAGTTATGTTAGATGGTGAGCGGGTGGAGCAAGTGTCTGAGTTTTAATATTTAGGGTATGTGTTATATGAGAAGGGAACGGATGATGCAGAGTGTAAGTAGGAAAGTTGTGAATGGCAGGCAAGTGGTGGCTGTGTGCAATTAAATCGTGGTGAATTTCAAGGGACTAAGTCTTGAGGTGCTAGAGTCTTACATGAAGGGTATGTTGTTACCTGCTGTGTTTTGGATGGTAGTGAGACTATGGTCTTGAATAGAGAAGTATATTATTAAGTTCAATGTGTCAGATGGACAATCTTAGGGCATGCTAGGGGGGGTGTAGAAGAATTAATAAAATAGGAATGAACTTATTAGAGAGATCTGTGGTGTAATAAATTGCAACATGAGAGAATAAATGAAAGTATGTGAATGGTTTTGGTCATGTGGAAAGGATGATCCAAGTGGTTGGTTAAGCGGATGTAAGTGGAAGAGTGTGTTGGGAACCGACGGCTGGGAGACCGAAGAGAAAAGTGGATTGCAGTCGGTGAACGAATGTCTGAAGGAGATGAAATGTGAGTTTCGGCAGAGGCGAGAATAAAGGGGCATGATAGGAGAGAATGGCGGAGTTTTGTATGGGGGCATGGTTGTGGCCCACCTGGGCCAGGGGATGAACCCTTACATTGACGATTTACCATAGTGAGGGTCCGTCGTGGTCCCATGATGCTCTAGGGTGGATTTTCTGTCTGTGACGAGCTCTCACTATAGTTAATGGTACAGAGGAGGCGCTAAGGCTGGGCTTTCTTTTCGACGTTTGTCATGTTCTCTACTGCTTTTCTTTTCCGATGCTTGTAGCGCAACTTACCCCAATTGGGGCAAAGAGGAAGGTGAAGAAAGAAAGAAAGAAGAATAAAAAACGATATGGCAGTGCATTAATTATTTTACTAAAGATTTTGAAAAAATTAAAACTCGCACTCTTTCAAACAGCCTGACTAGATTTTTTCTTGTGAATGTCATAAGTAGATTTTTATTTTGAGAGAGTATATATATATACTATAATATATATATTATATTATATAATATATTATTATACTATATATATATATAATATATATTATATTATATATATTAATATAACATATATATATATATATATTATATATATATATATATATATATATAGTGAAATTACTGGTGAAATGATCAAGAAAGGAGGCGAGATGGTGATTGATTGGATCTGGAAGTTGTTTAATAAAGCGTTTATGGAGGGGTATAGTTCCGAGGGATTGAGGAGAGCAGTAATGGTCCTTATTAAGGGTAAGGGAGATAAAGGGAACTGTAGAAAATCAATAAGGAAATTAGTTTTATTGAGTGTTGTAGGAAAAAATATATGCTGGTAATTTTGGTCGAAAGAGTGCGTCGAGTGACTGAAGGACTGATTGGTGAAGAACAAGGTGCATTAAGGAGTGGTAGAGGATGTGTGGATCAAATCTTACATTGAAGCAAATGATTGAGAAAAATGAGGGAGAAGAAGAAACTGAATTGTATTTAGGTTATGGATTTGCCACAGGCGATGATAGGGTTAATAGGGAAAGCTCTATGGCAGGTGTTAATGATATATGGTGTTGGTGGTAGGCTTCTGAATGGAATCAAAAGTGATTGGTTTAGTATTAATAGTGGAGTGAGACAGGGTTGTGTTATGTCTCCTTGGTTATGTCCCCCCCAATTTGATTCAATTTGTATGGGGATGGGGTTATGAAGAATAAGAGATGGGGGTGACAGGAAATGTGTTAGAATGATGGAGAATGGAGATGAGTGGAGGGTGCCCTACCTATTATATACGGATGATTTGGTTTTGTTGGCGATCTGAAGAGAGTTGAGAGGGTCGGTAGAGAGATTTTGCAGGGTGTATAAAAGGAGGGTTTGAAAGTAAACGTAGATAAGAGTAAGGTTCTATGGTTGTGAGTGAGGACAGTCCCTCAGTGTGAAGTTATGTTAGATGGTGAGCAGCGGAGCAAGCGTCTGAGTTAAATATTCAGGGTATATTTGGATGAAGAAGGGAAAAGATGATGCAGAGTGTAGTAGAAAGTTTGTGAATGGCAGGAAGGTGCGCTGGTGCAATTAAATCGGTTGGTGAAATGTAAAGGGACTAAAGTCTTGATGCGCTAGAGTCTTGCATGAGGGTATGTTGTACCTGTGTGTTAATTGTATAGTAGTGAGACTATGTCCTGGAATAAGAATATGGATCTAAATGTTCATGTGTTCAAGATGGACAAGCTTAGGGCGTGCTAGGTGTGAGGAGAATGATAAAATGAGGAATGAACGTATTAGAGAGTTTGTGTGGTGTGAAAAAAGAGATAAACGAAAGAATAAATGAAAGTATATTGAGATGGTTTGGTCATGTGGAAAGGATAAATGATAGTCGGTTGGTTAAGCGGATGTATAGTGGCGAGTGTGTTGGTAACCGACCGGCTGGGAAACCGATGAAAAAGTGGATTGAGTCAGTAAACGAGTGTCTGAGGAGAGAAATGTGATTTGGGCAGGGCAGATATAAAAGGTGGCATAATAGGAGAGAATGCGGGTTTTGGAGGGGGTATGGTTGTGGCCAACTGGGCCAAGGGATGAACCCTTACATTGACGATTTACCATACCCATTTTAAATGAATGAGTCAAAGGAGATTTTACTCTCCATCAGCGGGATTCGAACATTGGACTCCGCGTCGCAAAGTTAGCAATAACCGGATGTTTTAACCACTAGGCCATCCACGTCCCCATAAAGAGAACGTTTCAAGTGTAGTTTTTAAAGCACCCGGTTTTCTCATCCCATAATTGCTGAGTACTCAAAGGCCCCCATTTTAAATGAGTCACAGGAGATTTTACTCTCCATCAGCGGGATTCGAACATTGGACACCGCGTCGCAGCGTTAACATGTCTAACCACTAGGTCATCCACGTCCCCAAAAAAGAACGCTTCAAGCGTAGTTTTTAAAGCACTCGGTTTTCTCAACCCATAATTGCTGAGTACTCAAAGGCCTGATATATATAGTCTGGCCTTAAGTTACATACCAAAATTGAAAAATATAATAATATAATTATGACATTACACTCTACTCAAAATTCACTCTTTCCAAATTTCTACCTATAAAAATTTTCTCTTTTATCACTTTTTATCCTCTCTCTCTCTCTCTAGGCGTACCTTCACTCTAAGATGATAGTTCTTATTCTCATTTAATAAAACTAATTATTCAAAGGAAAATATAATAACTAACGTGAAATCTTGCCCCCACCCACTACTCTTTCAGCATATGAACCCAATCCATTTACTAATTCTTCTTCTAATTATTACTTTTAACACTTCTGAATCAAAATTAAATTTGTGTGTGTGTTAAACACAAAGCAATGTAACAAATAATTTATTGAAGTAATGTAATGTAAGGTTTTGACAATATATGCTGTGTCTAATAATGAAAATAGTAATAGTTATCTTCTACCACCTGATCTCTATTTTCGATGCACATACTATGGTCCTTATGAGTTTCATGGCGCAGATAAATGTTTTTTTTTATTTTTAACTTTTTTTTCATATATTGTTATTATATGATACTAACAATAAATAGTATGAGCAGGATCCAAAAATTTTAAAATAAAAAAGTAATTATTTAATAATATCGTACTTTTTTACGCATTGTACGTTTGGCAGCGCCCGGGGCAGAGCGACGTCTGTAGTGCAAAATTCTTACCCGAAAACAAGAGAAAATCTGTAACGGCAAAGGAGATCCATGCAGGTTAGGTCGAAATTTACTGCATCGTCGATCCATATAAGTTAGGTTGAGGTTTACTGCACCGTCGATTCATATAGATTAGGTTGCGGTTTACTACCCTCTAAGTTCAGGCTATATGTTTAGTTATGTATACACAGAATCAAAATATGAAGAAAAAAAACTACAGAATGTATTTTACTCACAAACATTATTTTTTACGTTACCTTAAATTCCTTCCCGTATTAGCACTAAAATTCTGTTTTCTTTTTCATGCAAAATGAGCGCTTTTGCTTTATTATTAATTTTTTAATATTTTCAAAATTCGTATCTTTCTCATCAGCATCTTAATTAATCTAATATCATATACTAACAATATATGAAAAAAAAAGTTTAAAAAAAAAAACACTCCATGAAACTCATAAGGTTCCATACTATTTTAATTTTATTGTATTTGCCAATATTATAAACATAAAAGTAATAAAATTACAGTATTTATCAAAGAGCTTACTTTTAAAATTTTATCCTTTTGTCTAAGTCCTGAATCAGTCCGTAGTTCTTCAGTCTTGTTTCTCATTCTTGGAAGCAATCTCCCCAAATCAATCCAGCTCTGATTAGTACCCATGTTTTCACTCAAATAAGAATAAACTGAAAAGTAAGGTCTATTAATATAAGAAAGTAGTCAGTGTTAAATATTTAATTACAATCTAAACAAAGAAAAAGACAGAAAACATGCCTTAAAATATTCAGTCCCTCAAATCTTTATTAAATGGAATGAAATTAAAAATTAGCCAACTGTTCACTTTCCAGTATACATGTTTGACACCTGACTTTACATTGCCCCTAAATTATAGCAAACTTTCAAGATATTTATATTTAAAATACTGAAAAATTATGGTCAAATTCTCATAAATATAAATTAATTAAAAACTTGTACATAAATAATTTATTAAGTATCTTCAATGAAACCAACTAAATTATTAATAAATTAGATTCCCTTATATGCCATGAAACAATATAGTCATGCTATTTAAGTTCTTTTGCAAAAATTTAAGTACATACTAACATTACGTAATTCTTAAAAAATTAACCAAAATAATTATTCATACCCCGCAATCTTTACTAGATGGTAATTAATGAATTGTTATTAAATATATACCGTAGTTTACCATATATGAAACATTTCACTCAAAAGGAAAACAAAATTTCAACTGATTTATTTAAAAAATTATTCATGCTAATATTAACCTCAATATTAAGAGAAAATCAATTTTCCGAGTCAAATTAAAGATTACTTGCTCAAAAAACACAAATATAACCTCTATGATAATTTAATAAATCTAAGTGATTAATGGATCTTATGTTCCTTTCTGTGTGTGTGTGTGTGTGTGTGTGTGTGTGTGTGTGTGTGTGTGTGTGTGTGTGTGTGTGTGTGTGTGTGTGTGTGTGTGTGTGTGTGTGTGTGTGTGTGTGTGTGTGTGTGTGTGTGTTATGTTATGTGGTTTGTGTATGTGTTTTTGTGTGTGTGTTTTGTTGTGTGTGTGTGTGTGTGTGTTGTGTGTGTGTGTTGTGTGTGTGTGTGTGTGTGTGTGTGTGTGTGTGTGTGTGTGTGTGTGTGTGTGTGTGTGTGTGTGGGGGTGTGTGTGTGTGTGTGTGTGTGTGTGTGTGTGTGTGTGTGTGTGTGTGTGTGTGTGTGTGTGTGTGTGTGTGACCGCATTAGCATTGAAAAGAGAATAGTGGGCGACTCATGTCTAAGAAATTTGGGGGAACGTGAGAATTATCATACATCAAAACCTATTTATTCTGTTACATATCTTCTTTACATCATAGAAATAGCAGTCATGTGATCAGTAAGTTAATATGATGATTGCTTGGCTAATGAATTAAGCAACGTGTCTATAATTATTGTGTGTGTGTGTGTGGTGTGTGTGGTGTGTGTGTGTGTGTGTGTGTGTGTGTGTGTGCTGGTGTGTGTGTGGTGGGTGTGTGTGTTTGTTTGTGTTGGTGTGTGTGTGTGTGTGTGTGTGTGTTGGTGTGTGTGTGGTGTGTGTTGTGTGTGTGTGTGTGTGTGTGTGTGTGTGTGTTGTGTGTGTGTGTGTGTGTGTGTGTGTGGTGTGTGTGTGTGTGTGTGTGTGTGTGTGTGTGTGTGTGTTGTGTGTGTGTCGTGTGTGTGTGCAAATTAAGAAATATATTTATTACTGTGTGTGTGTGTGTATAGTGTGTGTGTGTGTGGGGTGGTGTGTGTGTGTGTGTGTGTGTGTGTGTGTGTGTGTGTGTGTGTGTGTGTGTGGTTGTGTGTGTGTGTGTTGTGTGTGTGTGGTGTGTGTTGTGTGTGTGTGTGTGTGTGTGTGTGTGTGTGTGTTGTTGTGTGTGTGTGTGTGTGTGTGTGTGTGTGTGTGTGTGTGTGTGTGTGTTGTGGTGTGTGTGTGGTGTTGTGTGTGTGGTGTGTTGGTGGGGTGTGTGTGTGTGTGTGTGTGTGTGTGTGTGTGTGTGTGTGTGTGTGGTGTGTGTGTGTGTGTGTGTCGTGTGTGTGGTGTGTGTTGTGTGTGTGTGTGTGTGTGTGTGGTTGTGTGTGGTGTTTGTGTGTGGTGTGTGTGTGTGTGGTGTGTGTGTTGTGTGTGGTGTGTGGTGTGTGTGTGTGTGTGTGGGTTGTGTGTGTGTGATGTGTGTGTGTGTGTGTGTGTGTGTGTTGGTGTGTGGTGTGTGTGGTGTGTGTGTGTGTGTGTGTGTGAGAGAGGAGAGAGAGAGAGAGAGAGAGAGAGAGAGAGAGAGAGAGAGAGAGAGAGAGAGAGAGAGAGAGAGAGAGAGAGAGATTTAAAGTAAAGTTCAAGTAATAAAGATTACTTAACTCTGTTTTTACTTAGAATTTTAATACCAAGGTATTAAAGACATGTGGCTAAATAATTAATGTCACTCTAGGCTTTACATATAAGCCTTTAAGTATATTAATAAAATATATAGGAAAAATTCACTCAATTATATAAGGGCAAAACTTAAATGAATGCCGATGATGAGATAGGAAGATTACATGGGACTTAATCGTAAGTTACTGGGAAAGTGTTATCATTTTTGGCCACATGTGATACAATTTTTCAGAACAATAAATTAAATATTTTAGGATTACTTCTTTGCATTTTAAGTTAATTACTGACGATCTGTTTTACTCTTTTATAGATAGGGTTCTTTTTAAATTTATCACTTAGTTATTAGTTTTCAACTCTAAATGAAAATTAAAATGCATATCCATTAGGCTTTAAGAAGGGTTATGTTATTAAAACTTCCAAAAATGATTTAGGTATATATATACTCTTGTGTGCTTAGAATTCGCGATGTTTTTTGTATCACCACATGAAAATGTGGTTATGTTCAAATTGTACAAAAGTCATGATGATACTTATGCACATAATAGACAAAAATAATAATAATAATAATAATAATAATAATAATAATAATAATAATAATAATAATAATAATAATAATAATAATAATAATAATAATAATAATAATAATATATACACAGAGAATCCATTAATAGAATGGTTTAGTATTTTACAACCTTTATTAAAGAACCTTGTGGAAATTAGGTGCCTTATGCTCCTGAAGGAGTGGTCTTCTTTTATGGAATTTAAAATTTCTTTATTTCAGAAAATTATTCCTATAAAAAATAACTCTACAACATTCAAAACCTTACATATCCGTAACAATTTTAAATTAGGTAAAAAAATAACTACAAATTCATTGTGACAAAATTTAAAAAGGATTAGTTAAATATAGATTTATTCAATGACATAGAGGTTATTAGTTCTTGAATAGCAACTAACTTTAAGATGAATTGTAAATGAAAAATTTTAATTACTTGGTTCATATTTTGAAATTCCGATGTGATTCGATTCTTCAAAAGAATTTTCATAATTCCCACAGTGGGAATTAAAGTGGTTCTCAAAACAGTGACAGAACGAAGTTGTTTCAAATCTTGGTTTAAGTTTTTGTAATTCATTTCTTATTTTCTCGGTTGGTCCTTGAAGCAAATTTGATAGGTCAATTATAATTTCTAACCTAAAATGAAAAAATGGAACTGTAAATGAATAAACAAAGATTATATTAGAAATATTGTATAAACTTTTCAAACTACAGTATATGCAGTAAATAGAGTATATAGTATAAATTATACAAACTGCTGGAAAGGAAGAATGTTGCAATTTTTAGTTGATACCTTATAGAAATAATGGGTTAAATACTGGCAGAACCTTATAAAGAAATCTTGTTAGCCAAAAAGTTGTAAACATTTTTACTCAACATATATTTAAGCAAATCATTTATTCCACTCTCTCTTATCTGTGAAACATTTCTACAAATTAAAACTGAACTGCATTAAGCTTTTGTTACAGTATTTCTTTAAGTAATACAAGATTAAATTAAACTGCACAAAACCAATAAGTAGTAAAATAAATATTATAAAAACTTAAAGATGAAGTATGAATGTATATACCCTTTTCAAAAGTCAGTAATGTATGAATTCTTGAAAAATTGTGAAGTGTTGGGAAACCTGAAAATTTATGGTTTCAACTCTAGCTACAGATACAAAGCATTAGACAAGAATATAGTTGAAGGGGTAATTAGTAATATTCAATACAAATCCAGATTAAATGATGATAATAAAAAAACAAAACAAAAAAAAACAGCTATACCATTCAAAAATTGAAAAATATACTTTACAATATAGTTCAGGGTTTTTAATTGTTGAAAGTAGAGATCTTCCTTTTTTTTATAATACACAATTAAGAAATCTATTAATCCCTAACAGTGATAAGCTGAGTGTAAGCAACATACCAGAAATGATACAGTGTTCAAAACTTTAAACCCTAAGCAAGAATATACAGAAAATTAATTGGTAATTAGTACTTTAAACCATGTAAGTATGTGTTAACTGAAATGCTTTCCTGATTATATTGATTAAAAGTAGTTACATGTAGCTACCTATTAACTTCAGATATCGAAATAGAATGACATGCTCATTTTTTGTTTAAAATGTCTATTTCAAAAAGATTTTATTAGTCAATTTCTAGTTTTATAAAGAGAAGAAAGTTTACTTGAAATAATGTTCATAATATGTTTAATTTTGGTTAGTGATTTTACCAAATCGCCATAACAGTCCTTGTTGCCCACTGTATAATTCATGTAAAGCAAATGTATCAAAATTTTGCTTAATTCTTCTGACACTAACCTTTCCTCTGATAAAAGTTTCCATTTCTCAAGTAACTTAAATGCGGATTCTATGTTATCACATTGATGGATTTTCCTTTGAGGAATTATTTTAAAGATTTTAAGCGCTATTTGTTGAAGTGCAGAATGTAAATTGTATAAAGGTTCAATTTGTTCCCTAAGCCATCTGTTACATAACTCTTTTTTCAGTAATTCATAATCCATAATATACGATCGCTTGAAAGAGTAACCTCTACTTTTTAATTTTTAATTAAAAAAAAAAAAAGAATTACCAGTGTAAATAAAAAGGTTTATTAATGCTATAATTTAAGCAAACCACAAAACTACAAACAATAACACTATATACAAAAGTCAGGGTAAATATCTAGTATTTGATCTAAATATTTTCTGAAAAAATTTTCTAAGTTCAAAAAAATTTCTAAGTTCAGAAAAGTTAAGTTAAGGTTTTTAAGAAAATTCTTTAGTGGCAAGCTTCTGGAATTGTGCCAGAAGTTTGCCTCTAAGCAATTTTCTTAAAAAACTTAACTTGACTTAACTTTTCTAAACTTAGAAATTTTTTTAAACTTAGAAAATTTTTTCAGAAAATATTTAGACCAAATACTAGATATTTACCAAAGTTGGTAGTTACTATTATTTTTAACTACAGAATTAATATAACAAAAAATAATTTTCATGCAGCCTATCATGCAACTAAAATATAAATATACATGTAAAAAGTCCTGTAATATAGAGGCAAAAAAATATTTACATAAAAAAAAAAAAAAAAAACTAAACTAAACTATAGTGTACTGTAACAACATAGGTTCACAAAAATAATATTTGTATATTTTCCTCTCATTTGAGAATAGCCGAATATAAAAAAAATAAGTAGCTATAGATCTTTTATTCTGATGCTCACTTTAATACACATGTTATAAGCTATCACTTTCAATTAATAAGAGTTTTTTAACATTTTAAAAATTTTATTTTGAAGAATAAAAATTATTAATTTTAAATATTTTAATTTTTTTTTTTTTTTTTGAATACTCAATTGCAATCTCTATACTCCAATAAATTTCAAAATTAGAGTAATAAAACCTTTGTGTATAATTTTTAGACAGGGCTGGTATATCTACCCAATATATTGCATATTTTGGCTTAAATCTATTTTATTTTTTTATTGTTTTTTTTTACAAATAAACACCACCGCTCATGGGCAGAGCCCTAATCAAGGAGAGGGTGTACTCAATTAACATCCAAGCAAGACAAAGTTAAGCCCAAGGAGAGAATAGCTCACATTCTCCCATTCAACCAGTTGCGAACCTGGGACCATCACTTTGTTTGGTGAGTGCTCTACTACTCTTCCCCTAAACCTCGCCTCATGCTCTTAATTGAAACTCATATGTTTGAGTATTCATATAGCAAGCTTTACAAGCTGTTCCCTTGTATAGTCTCTATTCTCAATTTTCATCCAAAGGTAGACAAAAC
This sequence comes from Trachelipus rathkii, assembly GCA_015478945.1. Classification (NCBI taxonomy): domain Eukaryota; kingdom Metazoa; phylum Arthropoda; class Malacostraca; order Isopoda; family Trachelipodidae; genus Trachelipus; species Trachelipus rathkii. Next base: position 124,981 of record JABUQX010001952.1, on the reverse strand, counting down.
ATGCTGCTAATAATAAAAGCACTTTTAAAACTTTATAAAATAGGAAATTCTAAACCCTTTGTTTTAGAAAGTTTGGTTGGTCTTAGGGTAGTTTATAAGCATTCTAACCCATGTAATGAAGATTTAATAGCTAAATAAAAAAACATTTAGAGCATATAATATCCCAATCATAAAAATCGGCTGATTCCTGTATACTACACAATAATTACAGATCAAAATCATATTCCTTGTGGTATTAAAGGCACATGGGCTAGTAATAAATTTAAATTATCTCTAACAATAGTACTATCATAGATTATGGTACTATTTATTTATTTATACGTGCCTTTACATCGGCACCATTTAACAAAATATTAACTTCAAACTTTTCACATTTGAATGATAATAATTAATAAAGTAAAATAAAATAATAATTAACTGAAATGTAAACAAGGAATTCCGAAATCGGGAAATACCCTGATTCAGTTGCCAATTTTATGATATGAAGAACAGTAGCCAGATTTCTTCGATTTGAATTTTTTTTATTTTGAACAAACTCAAGTCCGTGGCAGCACAGTATAAATATTTTTACTATGGTGGCAGTTTGCACATTATCGCCGATGTTAAGGCTATACCACGCCCATCCTTTACCTTTACGCGGGCTTTACCTATCTTTGTTTTATTTTATATTGTTTTATTTGTTATGTTTTCATATTATTTTATTTTCTATTTATTCATTTACTTATATTTTACTTTTCTTTTATATTAATTTTAGCATTTAGTTTTATTTTACTTTTTATTTTCTATTTTATTTAAGCCGTTTTCGTTTTTGCATTTGTGCTTACGAGACGTAAGAAATGCTCGAGTTTGCGTTCGTTTTTGTCAAACTTAGCACAAAATCGTGAAAAAATGCTCATTAAACGTAAGGAATTTCCTTAATTCTGAAAGGTAGCTATTTCCCGTGCTTGCCGAATTTAAGCACGTTCCTACGAAAAATGTAAACAAACAAGATGGCTGCGTGGTAGGTCCGTTTCCATTTATGAATGTTTCATTCGATAAAATCAGCTTTAAATCTAATTTCTTCTAAATCGATAAACTTCATCACAAAAGTTGATCAATTATTTGTAAAATAAATCATCTGTTATTTTTTTTATTTCCGTTTATTCCAAAACCACCTGCTCCATCACAACAACTGATTCCATTTGTTTGTAAATAAAAGGAGCAATCGTGATCGTTTTAAGGCGTTTTCGATTTTGCACATTTGCTAACGAAATTTAGGAAAATGCTAAAGTTGCGTTCCATTTTGTTAAATTTAGGACAAATTTAGTTAAATGCTCACCAAACGTAAGGAATTTCCTAAATTCTGTAAAGTTGCTATTTCCCGTGCTTACCGAATTCAAGGAAAATGCTAACGAACAAATGTAAACAAACAAGATGGCGGCGTAGTAGGTTGTTAATTTGATGAATGTTTCATTCATGAAATTAGCTTTAAATCTAATTTCTTCCAAATCGATAAACTCCATCACAATAGTTGATCAATTATTTGTAATAAAAACCATTTGTTATTATTATTTTTTTTTGTTTATTCCAAAACCACGTGCTCCATCAGAACAGCTGATCAAAAATATTTGTAAACAATCGTTCGATTATGCCCGATATTCGTGCTAAAACTGGATTAGCATTTCTTATCGAGCATTAGCACAAATGCAAAATGGAAAACGGCTATATGCCTGAAATTGGTGCTAAAACTGGGTAAGCACAAATGGCAAAAACAATAACGGTCAATTTATTATGTTTTCATATGTACATTATTTTCTATACATTCGTTTACTTATATTTTACTTTTCTTTTAATTAATTAATTAATTAATTAATAAAGCCACGAATTTGTTTTTTGATTTTTTGAAAATTGTGCTCAGCAATTAAAAAAAACAAAATAGGGTTTGAATTTCGACATTGCTGAGCACAATTTTCAAAAATCAAAAGAACTAATTCGTGACTTTTGTGCGTAATGGACCCATCTATGCATATTTCAAGTTTGAAGTCATTTCGAATAAAATTGTAGAAGTTGATACGAAAAAATGTCATAAACATAGGTTCTGAAAAAATGAAAATGCTGAAACAATGACTACAGACATAGGAAAACACCCGAAAACGACGTTTTAGAGGTCAGAAAAAGCTGCGGTTTGCTTTTTCCTGATCAAAATTGTCTGAAAATTAAGAATTTAATTTATGTCCATTTTTTGGTGGGAGCTAAAATGGTGTTCCAAAATCTTCAATATTCGATCCTCTCCTTATATTAATTTTAGCATTTAAATACAAAGTTTTTAATTAAACAAAAAATATTTGTTAAGTATTGGTGCCGATGTTAAGATTATATACCACGAGCATGCATAAAATAAATAAATATTTTGCCATAACGCGTAACCTACATGATTTTCAATTCAAAAAGAAATAATCGTAAACTTCCTAAATAATTTACTAGTCGTTACATAAATTAAAG
>JABUQX010001952.1:105000-115000 GCA_015478945.1 Trachelipus rathkii | reverse complement strand
TGGATTTGCAACAGGCGCATGACAGGATTAATAGGTAAGCTCTATGGCACGTGTTACTGATATATGGTGTTGGTGGTAGGCTTCTGAAGGGAATCAAAAGTATGTATGACGATGGTGAAGCATGTGTAAGAATAAATGGAATCGAAAGTGATTGGTTTAATATTCATAGCGGAGTGAGGCAGGGATGTGTTATGTCTCCTTGGTTATTTAATATGTATATGGATGCGGTTACGAAAGAATTAGAGGTGGGGGTGGCAGGGGAAGATGTTATAATGATGGAGAATGGAAGAGAGTGAAGGGTGCCCTGCTTATTGTATGCGGATGATTTGGTTTTGTGTGGTGAATTGGAATAGTTTGAGAGGATTAGTAGGGGGTTTGACAGGGTGTGTAAAAGGAAGGGTTTGAAAGTAAATGAAGATAAGAGTAAGGTTATGGTGGTGAATGAGGAGAGTCCGCTTTTTGAAATCATGTTAGATGGTGAGCAACTGGAACAAGTATCCGAGCTTAAATATTTAGGATATATGTTGGATGAAAAGGGAACGGATGATGCAGAATGTAGTAGGAAAGTTGCGATTGGTAGGAAGGCGGCTGGTGCAATTAAATCTTTGGCGCATGTGAAGGGACTAAGTCTTTAGTGCCATAAGGATTTGCATGATGGTATGTTGTTACCTGTGTTAATGTATAGTAGTGAAACTATGGTCTGGAGTAAGAGGTATAGATCTAAGGTACAAATTCACAGAAAAATATATGAATGCATAAATTATATGAAGAAAGAATAAAAAGAGGGATCTTTCAAAGATAGTTGATTTTAAAATTTTTTACTATAAAAACTTTACAACTATTTATAGGGGTTTTATTTAATCATAAAAAAAGATATACTAAAAATATATAGGGAAAGAAGTCCTCTTTTGAGTAGCTGATGTTCTTTCCTCTTCTGTGAAACTATTACCAATTGTACTATCCAGTTTGGAACCAATGAACCATCTGAAATGATGGGACTTTTTTAGGCTCCTGTTTCTATTATTATTATTATTATTATTATTATTATTATTATTATTATTTATTATTATTATTATTATTATTATTATTAAAATCTAAAACTTGACTCTTAAATCCTTTTTTGAACTTAGATAGTAAACTTTTAGGCAATTAGTTATTAATAATAATTTAGGTAAGATTCTCTATTCTTTCATGCCATAATAAATATGGAGGGCAATAAAAACTAAATTACACCAACAGCTAAAATGAATTTAGTTTGAAATGCTTACCCTTTTTTAGAAAAGAAGATCCTCTACTTTTAATATATCTCTCCTCATCCTGAGGTGTTGTCCCAAGCCTCTTGTTTATCTTCAGGTCTAGGTATGGTAGCCTAGGCCACTTATTGAATGAAATATATGAAAAAAAATAATATAAACTTTTTAGTTTGTTATTATTATTTCTTTTTTATTCTTTGGCCATTTGAAGTATTGTACTTGATTATTAAATCCCTTTTTTATTATTATTATTATTATGCCAGTTGTGGCAGAACTAGAAACATAGTTCTAGCTCCAGAGAAATGTATTTTAGGTCTGCACCTTTTTTCCCATTGCTCAATGTTGCAAGAAATTAGGGTTGGGGCTTTTGCCGTTCGTCAAATCAAAAGTCATAACAAAAGACCTCTGACGACATGGCACATTTTAGGGTGCATTCAAAACCAAGCTAATGGTGTATTTTAGTTTATTTTTTTTTTTTTTTTTTTTTTTTTTTATTTATTTTATTTTTTTATTTTTTTTTTATTTTCAAATAAGGATTTAAAAATCAAATTTCACATTTCAATATGGCCACTTGAATAAAAAAAAAAAAAAAAAAATATATATATATATATATATATATATATATATATATATATATATATATATATATATATATAAAAAAAAAAATAATATATATATATATATATATTATATATATATATATATATATATATATATATATATATATATATATATATATATATATATATATATATATATACTTATATACAGTATATAAAAAATAAAATAATATACATTGTATAAGGTACATAATATACATTATACAATGTATATTTTTTACACTGGGAGGAGGCCAAAATTAAATTCTAATGAATTTAATTTTGAAAGGTATGCAAAGTAAATTTGATAGCAAATTTACTTTACATTGTTATTTCAAATGCATATCAATGTCTCTATTACAGAAAGACAGATACCCATTTGATAACCACTGCTGGAGATACTAAAGTTGCCCTTGATTTATGAGCTTTTTATGTAGCTCTCTACATTGAACTGCAGCTTTCCTTTTTACTCTACTGTCAGCATCATTGTTCTTATCATTAGGGGTGGAAACTGTTTCTGGCAGATTTTCATGAAATTTGTTATGCTTTTTTATTAATAAGATTATGTCCGATATGTGTCGGGTTATTGTTTCTTGGTTAGGTTTTTTAATTTTTACAGAAACAGTTTCTCCTAAACTATTATTTTCAATATCTTGTACTGTCCCCATACTGTAAAAGTATGGTTTACAAAATTTTTCTTTAATGGCTACAACATCTCCAACTCCCAGTGAAGTGTGTTTTTTATTTTTATATTTGTCTTGCTGATTAGTGGCAAGATATTGTAAGTTTGCTAAGAATTCATCATAGTACAAATCATTCAAATTAGATTTAACTTTTCTGTATTTTTGAAAAGTCAAATATAACTGATCCTGATCAGGTTCACAAGGAGACCAATCAGGATCATCTGAATGATCTACACCATCATGAAATAAATGAGAAGAAACAACCAGAGCTGGAACCTCATATCCCTTCAGCAATATCTCCGGTGTTATTGCAAATGGGATATTTGGATCCACCTCTGGGTTTTTTTTAATTTTGGCTTAAATGCTACCGGCCTTTTATTTATAAGCATGTTTGCTTCCCTAACTAATAAAGAAAACTCATCCTGCTCTAATATATTTTTTCCTATAGCACTATAGATAATGTTTTTAACTTGTTTGACTAAAGATTCAACTAAACCTCCTAGAAAACTAGCTTTACCAGGGTATGGTGAAAATTCTAGAATTTTTATGTTATGGAGTGTTAAATAATTTTTTACCTCTATGTCATTAATAAAATTTTTAATAATTTGCACTGAGCTTACTATACTACTTCCCTGGTCACTAACTATAAGTTGTGGGAATCCAAAGTCAAACACATGAAATTGAAAAGCAGAGATAAAGCATTTATTATCTACATTTTTACATAGAACAAGGTTTACAGCTCTAGTGTATGTGCAAGTTATAATTAATATGTAAATCTTCTCTACTACATTATTTATTTTTATATTAAAAGGTCCTATGTGGTCAAGAAATATTTCTCTAAATGGAATTTGAGATGGATTTATTCTATAATCTTTGTAATGGTTCTGATTAATTTTTATGGTTTTGCCATACATTAATTTACATTTGATGCAGTCTTTAATGTTTTTCTTAATTACTGAATATGCTGTTGGAATATAAAACTCCTTTCTTATTATAGCTAGAAGTTTATATACACCTGCATGTTTCATTTTTACATGTAATTCTTTAATTATTATGTCTGTTAAAGAGTGATTTTTATGCAGCAAAATTGGATTTTTTTGATTAAAATCAGCATCTAAGTTTGCAAATTTACTCTTTACTCTAATTATATTGTTTTTATCAAGAAAAAGATTGAGTTGTGTGACCAAATTTGTTTCTTTATTATTTTTTGGGTTTATTAAATACTGATATGTTTCTGAAAAATTTTCTTGTTGATATTGCTTAAAAATGACATTACAACTTTCTTCATATAAGCATATTGCATTAGGGTCACAATTGGAAAACAAAGTGGGGTTTTTCTCATGTACTTTAAGCTTTAAATTATGAATAAATTTTCTTACATAGTGTTAAAACCTTAAATAGCTTTATTCAAAAGAGGAAAACCTATCTAATTTAAATAAGGGTACAAAAGAAAACGTTTGAATATTATAAATATTAAATCTATATTATTATTATATAAGGGATTTGGAACAGTGACTTTTAACCTTTCATTATTGTTGTTTAATATAGGTCCATTTAAATAAAGTGAATTTTTTAATAAAACCTTATATGAAACACATCGAGTAACATAATCACTAGGATTCTGAGATCCTTCACAATGATGAAAAGTTATCGGGTGTTTTTCACATGCAGTTTCAATAAAATTCAGCTGATTATTTATAATGGTCCCTTTTCTTTCTATTTTGTTTAATTTTTGAACTTTATTTATAATCCAATTCAATGTTACCATTGAATCAGTATATAAATGTAATTCATTTATTTTTAAAGGTGTGAAAGTATTAGTTAAATTGTCAAACATTTCTATTAGACATTGTACTCCAAATTTTACCGCAAATAGCTCTAGAACTGGAATAGATCTGTTAGTATTTTTGTTTGAAATTAATTTATTTTTTGCACACAAAAAATGCAGCTCACTATTATCTGTATTTTGTAAGTATAAGACACTACCATAAATGTCTTTACTAGCATCAGTAAATGCTATAATATTATATGAAGAAGCATAATCCCCAATAAATCTTTTTAGTTCAGGTTTTTTGCTTTTATTATATTGTGAGCAAATATTTTTATATTCTTTTAGTAAATTACTATCTAATTTTTTGTCCCAAGTTATATCTTTATTATTTTGTAGTTTATGCAAAAATAATTTTGCTCTATTCTTCCCAGGAAGCCCAATATTTAGTGGATCAAATAGACCATTTATAGTAGATAAAATAGATCTCAAAGTGTTTGCTTTGGGATCCATTTCATTATTTTTATTATATAAGGTATCATTATGAGTATCCCACATCATTCCTAATAGTTTAATGTGATTATTTATAGGCTCATCTACATTACTATTATTGTCTAACTCACTATAATTTAATTTTTTAAACTCTGGTGAATTACTATGAAATTGTTGCAAAGTGAACCCATAATTGTTAAATATTACATGAGACCTATGATAAGCAAGAATAATTTCACTTTCAGAAGATGAAGAATAACCTAAGTTATCCATATAAGACAGGTTATACAAAATCTTCCTAAGTTCATATTCAAACTCATCACAAGTATGAACATGCAATATTAATATTATATAAAGTGCTACCATGAGAATGGAAGGGCTACATCTAATACCAAACGGAAGTCGCATTAATTTATAAGAAACAATACTAAAATCATTTTCTTTTATATTTTTGAACCATAAAAAATGGAATTTTTCTGTATCCTCGCAAGGCAATTTAATCTGGTGAAAGGCCCTCTCCAAGTCGAATACCAGCAGGTAGTTATTGAACCTTAGTAATGTTAATGCTATATCTAATCTATTATTTAAATTAGGTCCTGGTAAGCTAACATTATTATGTGATAAATTAGTTTTTTGGGTTTTATCGCATAGGTTCGACAAATATACAATTCTGCATTTTGTTGTTTCTACGTGATCCCTAAATACTGCATTATGAGCTAAAAATGAAACATTATTATTATTTTTTTTACTGTATTTATTTCAACAGGTTGAATAATACTGGTTAAGTTGGTCAAAAATGACATTATTATATGCTTGTTTCTAATTTTAGAGGCACTGTTTGATACTTTTCCATATATCGATTTCAAGCATCCCTAGCTAAATAGAACTGAATGCACAAAAAATTTATTGAAATTTATTTGAGATGGCAACACTTCATTTCGCTCTTCTAACCGCCATTTACATGTTGTTATTTGTCAATTAAGTATTTTATAAGTTCCATATCTAACTCTGAGAATTTTTTAGGACATTCAAAACTATCATAATTTAATAAATCTTTTAAATTTTTATTTACTAGATCATCATCCAATTCTATGCTAGTATTATTATTTTGAGCTAGAGATGTGATAGAGTAATCCATTTCTAGTCATTCCATCTTATTTTCTATTTTGACATTTTTTGCGAGCAAGTCAGCCTGCTCAGTAAATTTCTTTATATACTTCAAATATGGCAGATTTTTTATTAATTTATTCAAGTCCCCAGCTAATAAGATTCCTAAAGAAGTGTAATATAATAGTGAACTGTTGTTTGTTAACCCAAATGAGCATGCATTTATTGGTATTATATGGGCTCCATTCACACCTAATAGTATATGGATTTCCCTATTATTCTTATTTCTTAGGTGCTTATCAGCTAAAGGTATTTTATGTTCTTCAAATGCTTTTACAATTTGAGGGGTAGGTATATTCACTCTGGTTTGTATTGAAGGGACTACAGCTGCTACAATACTGTTATTTTTATTATTTATTTTTATATCAATTTCTATAATAGAAGTTTTGTAATATTTGCTTTCATTGAAACCTTTTATGTTAAGCATTATTTCAGACTGTACAACCTTATATTTAATTTTTTGTGCTACTGTTTGAGATATAAAATTTATTTCAGACCCAGAATCATATAAAACCCGCAAATCTTGGTTGTTATTGTTTTTATTTATACAAGTTGTGGTGAAGGTAGGAAGGGTGATGTTTTGAGTGCTGGTTACATTTAAGGAACTTAATAACAAACAATTTGCTACTTGCTCTGAGGATGGGTTATCTACAGGTGTAACATTTAGTTCAACAACATTGGTTGATGTTTCTGCTTGTGTATTATTTTTATTTTTATTGTTTTTTGGTTTTTGAGTTGGATTAGGTCCACTTCGTTTTTTAATACATAAAAATGCTGAGTGCCATGAATTACAATTTCTACATTTATTACTAAATTTGAACTTACAAGTTTCAATTTTATGATTTAAATATCCACACTTAATACAACCTCCCAATTCTTTAATTTTTTGCAATTTGGATTCAGGTGTTTTGAAAGTTGGGCAACTATACAATTTATGGTCCATACAATCTGATGTTTGTAATGTCTGACAAATGGAACAACCCACCCTTTTTGTTGTTTCAGTGTTTGTTTTTTGTTTTTGATTCACATCAATGTTAGTAGCTAAAGCTACTGTTTTTTTCTCAACTTGTGATGTAGTTTTAGTAGTGTATGTATTTGCATTTGTTTTTGTATTTACTAACCCACTCTTCCCAATTCTATTATGAACTTCAAATGCATTATTTAAAATTTCATCTAAATTTGGATATGTATTATTTGTAATGTTTATATATTGGGTTTGATATATTTCAGGCAAACTATTCCACAAAAAATATTGACAAATCACTTTACTATTTATTTTTAAGCTATCTACTTGACTTTCTATTAATTTAGCTTCACTAACCCAATCATAAAAATTATTATTTAATTTTAGTTTTATCAGTTTTTCAATAACTGAATATTGTTGTAAAGTTTTATTACTGAAGGCACATTTAAGCAAATTTTTTGCCATATCATAATCCATATCTGCTAAAGGGCTTTTTTGTATTAAAATTTTTGCTGGACCTTTGAGTTGTTTCATTAGACAAGAATGTTTAGCAAATTTATTGTATTTCTCTCTATCCATTATTTCTTCAAAGTTTTTTATGAACCTATCAAAGTCTTCAGGCTTTCCATCAAATTCAGGGAGCTGGAGTTCGGGTCGTTTTAAACCAGAGAAACCAGTTTCAATATGAGCATTATTTGAGGAAATATTCTGCATAGGACTTATTTTATTTTCAATTTCACTTATGAGAGATGAGATGCCAAAGGCATAGTACTCATTTTTTTCACAAATTTTATCTGCGCTTTCAAATGTGAATTCTTGACAGTCAGCGTAAATATTTATTATTTTATTATCCAACTCTGTAACTTCTTTTAATTTTGTTTTTAAATTTAAGATGAGACCCTTTAACTCATTATCAGTGTATAAATCTATATCAGCTGTGATCTTATTTATCAATTTTGTAACAATAGCCCTTTTTGTGCCTCTTTGTTTGACTAGAGATAAAACTTGTTGAAATAATGAGGTTGGGCTTGCCCCGTCACTAATTATTTCTTCAACAAATTTTAATTCTATATTTGGGTCCACTACATCCATATTGAAAAATAATCTTTTTGTTTTTATATGCTTAATAGGTAGTAATATTTATAATAAATATATACTGTAGTATTTTTTGTTTAATTTTTTATTATTTTACCCTATGTGGCTTCAAAACTGTCTTATTTTTTCTTATATTCAATACCTATAACTTTTGTCTCAATAGGCCTATGTGGTTTCACAAAGCCAAATATTTTTAAGGCCAAACACACCAGAATGAGGAGGGAATATCAGCTGTAGAGGAAATTCAAGAGAAAGCGAATCCTGTCCACTGCGCCATTCACAGAAAAATATATGAATGCATAAATTATATGAAGAAAGAATAAAAAGAGGGATCTTTCAAAGATAGTTGATTTTAAAATTTTTTACTATAAAAACTTTACAACTATTTATAGGGGTTTTATTTAATCATAAAAAAAAATATACTAAAAATATATAGGGAAAGAAGTCCTCTTTTGAGTAGCTGATGTTCTTTCCTCTTCTGTGAAACTATTACCAATTGTACTATCCAGTTTGGAACCAATGAACCATCTGAAATGATGGGACTTTTTTAGGCTCCTGTTTCTATTATTATTATTATTATTATTATTATTATTATTATTATTATTATTATTATTATTATTATTATTATTATATTATTATTATTATTATTATTATTATTATTATTATTATTATTATTATTATTATATTATTATTATTATTATTAAAATTTTAAAACTTGACTCTTAAATCCTTTTTTGAACTTAGATAGTAAACTTTTAGGCAATTAGTTATTAATAATAATTTAGGTAAGATTCTCTATTCTTTCATGCCATAATAAATATGGAGGGCAATAAAAACTAAATTACACCAACAGCTAAAATGAATTTAGTTTGAAATGCTTACCCTTTTTTAGAAAAGAAGATCCTCTACTTTTAATATATCTCTCCTCATCCTGAGGTGTTGTCCCAAGCCTCTTGTTTATCTTCAGGTCTAGGTATGGTAGCCTAGGCCAGTGGTCTCCAAAGTGGGGTACGCGTACCCCGGGGGGTACGCAGAGTGATACTTGGGGGTACGCCAAAGGAGTAGCCTCACGATCACTTGCGAGTGAATGATCTTGTATCAAGTGAGTGCGATATATATATATATATATATATATATATATATATATATATATATATATATATATATATATATAATATATATATATATATATATATATATATATATATATATATATATATATATATATATATATAAACTCGCTGGCAAATTTAATGTATCACCCGTAAATATAATTTAAACTCTTTCATATTGGGAAATGTAGGGCTAGGGTTTGGTTTTATTTGGTTCATACCTAACTCGGGAGTGTTGCACAGGGTTATAAACGTATAAACCGTATTTAACGACAGTGTGTAGGGAATTAAATGGCATAATAAAGAAAACGAAAAAAATATGGATATGATGATTTTATTAATCAACAACAATATTCTACAAATTACAATGTGAAATGCAGCATAAAGGTGTCTAATAATGGGTTGTACCCCCTCTGGCTCTTCCAACTTCCTCCAAGCGATTCGGCATTGATGGAATGATCTTGGAGATGGTATCCTGCGGGATGTTGTCAAAGCGTTTACAAGCTACGTGAGTGTGGACGGAGCATGTTCACGGGCTCGAACACGCCTACCCAACAAATCCCAAACATGTTCAATTTAATTCATGTCCGGGCTCTTCGCAGAAATGGCCAGGAATCTGATCCCTACCTGTTGTAGGTACCGTTGGACGACCTGTACAGTGTGCTGTGTGGCGTTGTCATGGAGTAAAAAAAATGGACGCCAATGAAGGACGCAAAAGGCACTATTTACTCTTGGAGGATGTCTTCCACATATCTTTCAACCGTTAGAGTTCCTCTGCTCATGACATGCAATGCCGTGCGAGCACCCAAAAAAATGCCTGCCCACACCATCACAGAGTCACCTCCAAAAGGAATCCTTGGGGAGATA
>JABUQX010001952.1:50000-102500 GCA_015478945.1 Trachelipus rathkii | reverse complement strand
GTTAGTATATTTTTTAATGTTATTCGAACACTATAATATACCTATGCTTTTTAAATGCGAAGCATTTGACTCAGATTCCAGCCATGCAGAAAACTTACCTACAAGACTATTATTACAGATAAGGAATAGAGACTGCCGCAAACTATGTAGTTGAAAGGCAACTTATCTCGTTGCATAGTCACCGTATTCTGATAGACATTGCAGTCCTTGGACGATACCAACCAAAGTTTCTTTGAATATGGAAATAGTTAATAATTTGAGACCCAGCGAATCTCCCAGAATGCTGGGAGATTTGGAACATACCTTCTTCGAAGAGCAGAATCACAAAATAATTTTATTATATATCCTTTACTTTAAAAATTGTTACTTATTTCTGAGATACAATTAAAATCGTCCAGAACAAGGTTTAGCTTGTGACCTGCACAGTTAAAGAACAGCAACAGTTAGACTTCTCTTGAAAATTTGAATGTCAGCGGCTTCCCCTTCCGTAGTTGAACCACCATCATAGCTATGTCCAGCACATTTGTCTGCATAAAAATCTTCATTCTTTAGAAAGTCATTTATTGACTCAAAGTTGTATGGATCACGAATGAATTACATCACATTGACTACAGAACTTTGGGTTATTAGGCTCGTCTGTCTCTGTTTATAAACTATAAATACGCCATATTCCTTTCAACCCATTTGGGCGAGATACAATTTAGTTATTCAGATGAATATTTTGCATACCAAACCACTTTGTCGGTAATCACAAAAAAAGAATTCAAAATTTTTAAATATTTCTCGTGAACAGCGGCAAAACGGTTGGACATAAAAAAAAAAATTATTTAAATAAATGTGCATTTCACCCAATACACTAAAAATTTTCCATGAATTGGCTGAATAATAAATGAGTAGTAGTTAATTATCATTTATGATGTCAAAAATATTTTTGAATATGTCTTTGTCAATAAATGAGGTCTAGGATGTCAAATAGGCTCGATGAGGTTTTCTGAATATATCTTATTTATGTATATTTCAAGTTTAGTCCTTTAAACAAAGGGTTGCTAATTGGTGCTCACATATTTTAGTCGAGATTTTTGAAATCCTTCTAATGCAAAATAATAAACAAATTAAAGACAGAGAAACGCACGAAATGAACGCTTTAGGGCCTGCCAAATGCTGCATTTTGCACATTGTTTGGTACAAACCGGAGGAAAATTTCGAAATTTATGATCAATTTTCATTTTCCGTTTAGGACAGAAAACAACGGCTCAAACCCTAACTTTCCTTCAGTTAATAATAATTAACAATTTAATTGAAAGGCTAAAAACAAGTATTATACATCATTTTTAGTGTCTTAGCACGCAAAATTTTGGAAATAAACCCCAATTATGAACAATCATTATTTAATTTTTTAAATATAATTTTCATTTAGAAATTTAGGTGAGGAAAGCGCAAGCCTTCTGCCCCTGACTGCGTTCATGTATGTGGCATTTTCCCTGCCTTTTTCGATATGCGGTTTCATATTTTCGTCACATGCCCCAATTCACACGTGAATCAAGTCCTTGAGAAAACTTTCATGTAGATCTTTACCCCTCAAAGGCAAGTGTTTTTGTGTGCCACAAATCATTATACTCAAAATGACTAACGAAATGTTTTTTCCCCCCGTTTCCTTTATTATTTTGTGTGCATAAACCATCATAACATATAAATTACAGGTACATCCTCCACGAAAAATATTGCTACTGTGACTAGACTTTTTTTTTCCTTGCAATATTCATGCTGTGACGATGACGAAGGAACGAATGGGGCCAAAATGCCTCGTGTACTGTAGTTGCTGGGAAAATGTGCACAGCGTGTCCTTTAGTCGCTTTAAATGAATAAGCGTAGGCACAAGCAGACTGTATTTAATTAAGGTCAGAGAATCTAAAAAGTTGCAGGGATCACTTGAAACTTGCTACATCCTGATCACAGAGCCTTGGGTTGCTACTTGACCCTTTCTTTTTTTGAAAAAGCTTAAAAGTGATAGTAGTATATTATTTTGAAGTTTTCAAACTTTTATTAAATATATTCAATGGTAAGTGATATTATGGTAAACTACAACAAGAAATGCTTTATTTCTTTTAAACTTATATTTAAAAAAATAAAAGGGTAAAAAGAAAACAACAAAAAAAAAATATTATTTGTCATATTTTTTGTCAGTCATGTTACAAATATAAAAAAATAGGTCCTTTTTTTAATAATATATATATATATATATATATATTATCATATATAGGTCACTGTTAAGTTACCGTAGTAATATAGTAGTAGATGCATTTAGGTACGTATAGTAATATATATTGATAGGTATTATAAGTGGAATATATACATATATATACAGCTGTTAGGGGCAGGGCTTATTATTAAATTTCAAATGACTTTGATATATATAATAAGATATAGGTTTTTTTTGTTTATATATATATAATATATATATAATAAATATATATATATAAATAAACTTTTCCTTTTAAGAAATATTGCAGCTTATTAATTGTTAGAGACAAAACTTTTAATGTCTCATAATATTCATAATTCAATTCATAATATAATAATAATGAATAATAATAAAATAGATACATAATAAAAACTTGGGGGGGAAGCGGAGGTGAACAAAAAAACAAAGGTGATTATAATATTTGATCGTAAAAAAATTGACATTTACTTTAATCGACCGCCCACCTATCTAAGTCATAGGGAAAAATTTACAAAAAAAGTGCTGATATATAATATATATTAGTAGATATACTATATGATATATATAGTATGATAGTATATATATATATATCATATATGAATCATTATCGAGGGTTGAGTATAGTATGATATATAAGTAATAGTATCATAGATATAGTACTATGAATAGTATATATATAGTTATATATATATAGTAGTATATATAGACATACTAATATAAAGTAGGTGTGAAGTAGTATAAGACTATTATATATATATATATTATATATATTCGTCATCATCGTTAGAATTCTTATCAATTTCTGGAACAGACCCTCTGAAAATAATAATAATAATAATAATAATTTGAAGTATTTTCCTTTCACATTTTTAATGATGATTCCTTACTAAAATTGAAATAATTATTATTTTATCCATATAATTTTATACAAACGTTTTAATTCCAAATTATTTCACTCAGAGAATAATTTCCATATTTTACACAGACTTCATGCAAAATCCACTTTCGCCTAAACTGTGAATGTGTTGAAAGAATTGACTGACCTACCAAACCTGATAGCGGCGTAGGAAACGCATACACACACACAAAAAAAAAATAATAGGTATCAACTTTAAATTTGTATATGTGTATTACAGTAATGGATACTCTATAGTTACAATACTGTATTTCAGGTAATGTATTATGTCGAATCTATTTCAACTAATGTACTATATCTGGCATTGTAATACTGTGAAATATGCTAAGTAGAAAGTTAGTAAAGTCCCGACGAAAAAAAAGAGACTCCGTTTCAATTACCAAATGAATCATTCATTTGGTAATTCGTCAAATGTTGTACTTCCAGAACTTTCAAGGCTTTATTTTTGATAGCGTACTTCAAAAATTGAGTCTCTTTTCGTCGGGACTTTACTAACTTTCTACTTGACATATTTCACAGTATTACAATGCACCTTATTTTTCTTGTGTAAGTAGGTATTCCGGCACAGCCACTGCTCGCAAAGAAGCTGCCAGACCCATTTGAAGTAACCCGTGAAAATGTGCCTAGACGAAAACGGGAGTGGATTAGCAAATTATTGAAGAACAACTCTATTTTATAGAAAATACCTACTTCGGTAAGTAAAAGAGAAGGCTGTGCAACTATCCAAATCCCACGAATCTGCAAAAATATGTACCAGCTTGTTGCTTAGAGAGGATGTCCGGAGTGTCAAGAATAATTTACTTCGGATGTTTAACAGGGATCACTGTTGAAGGGAGCAGCCAAGATAGTATTAATCGGAGGCTGAAGTGGCCACCAGGGGGGGGGCACATGGTTTTTACCAAAATTATGCAACAAATTAATTTTTTCCTAACGCGTATGATAGCTTATCAACATAACAATTTCTTAACACGAGGCTAGAACGGAACATTTCAATTAACAAGAGGCGTATCAGGTTCTTTCTCCTGTGTCAAGTCGTCGACTAAATACATAAGTAATCATCCATTGCTTGAAATATATTAGTTTGTAAACAAACCATCCAATTGTTAACTATGATAGAAAGACGACGACTCTCTGAAAGCATTCCTAAATTTTGAAATAAATTTTTTTTAAACAATTTAGATGTAGTGTTGTCAATGAAAACAGAACACCAAAAACAACAAGCTACTACTTCGCATGTACTCCACAAACTTACAAGCACATACTCGAAAATTATCTTTTTAACAAATTAAATCTGACGAAAAAAACCTGCCTCGAGGATGTTTTAGGGAGGCGGAAAAAAAAAACAATGCAACTCGTATTATCTTTGCCCCATCAAAACTTTGTGAGTTAGCGGAATCCGGTGTGGGGTCGGTACCGCTCTAATTTCCACATTGTTGAATACCACATCTTCTTCTAGAACTCATCCCTTGTTCTTTACCGAAACTCATGTGGCTTGAGCGTTCTGACACCAAACCTTACCCTGCTCAATCTTACTTTCCTTATCCTCAGTTTTTAGCCAGAGGCGATTGATATTATTATTCCTAAATAATGTTTTCTACAATTGCGCAGGGAACATAAATGGTCAGCTTTTTGCAAGACCACTTTTCTTTTTGGGTTAAAAAAAAAAAAAAAAAAAAAATATTATATATATATATTAATATAATATATAATATATAAGTATTATATACATACAGATATACAGGAAAGTAGTGAGTATGATATTACTTGGATTAGTAGTATAATTATATAAAGTATGATATACCAGAGTATATAAGTATATAGACTCAGAGTGTAAGCATATTCATAATTGTTTTTGATTTATTCCGCAAGTATGGCAGTATCTTATTTACTAGATAAAGGGAACGGCCTCATGGCGCAGCGAGGTTACACGGCTGACTCTGCAATACGAGGAGCGAACGCTGGTTCAACCTTCCGCGCTAGGCAGTTGGGAGTTTAATCTACTGGCTGGGGGCGAAGAATTACAACTCGCGCGACTTGAGCGAAAAATGGGATTGCGTGGTGCTAGTGTTTGGATAGGCCGGCCTTAAGTTGCGATTTCCGCGTAGTCCGGCCGTGTTATTCCGCGCGACGTCTGAAAAGGGGATAGGCACGTTAAAAGGTGAGTTTATATACTACTAAATAGTAGTAGTTTAGGTATTTATATTGATATATATATAATCTTAGTATAGATAGTAATAATATATATAATGTAATGATATATATTAGTACTATAGATTAGAAGCCTCTGAGATCTAATATATAAATAGGTATTATGGTATTCGATCATAGTAATAAGTATAGTTTTATATTATCCCAGTCGTGTGCGGGGAGACAAGAATTGCCGTCACATCGTATGGTCTGCGTGTACGTAAGAAGTGTCGACTAGAGGGGACACGGTCGGGTAGTGTGAGGAAAGAGGTTGGCATGCCCGACTACACACCTATCCTTGCTGAAGGCAATGGCTGATGGCCACTGCAATCGGAGCATGGTCGTGAGTCGCGGTAACGACTCTTCTAATCTTTCCGGTGGAAAATTGTAATGAGATCGTATGGGTACAGATGGAATGGTCGCATGAAGAAAAAGGAGAATAATACTAGAGGAGGAGGAAGGAAGGAGAGAGGTGATGGGATGTACTTAGAAGGGCAATTGATTTGCTCGCTTGTGAGACTAGATAGACAAAGATAGAAAAGAGAGGGTGGAAGTTGAGTGTGTGGTGTGAAATGGTGTGCGTGCTGGTGGTGAAGAAGACATGAGAGAGGGAAGAGAGAAGACGTTGCAATTTGATGAGGTGGACAGTGTGGTAGCAACAGCTAACTGGTGAAAGAGCTTTGTGTGTGTTGCAGTCCTGAGACTTTCGTGAGATGGTTAAGTCATTTTACGGTTTGACCAAAGTCAAGGTAGCGTGTGTGCGGATTTTGTGTGTGACAGTTGGTCCATCGAGGGAAAAGCGTTAAAGAGAGTACGGATTTTTTGGGATAATCTGAAATGAATGATGTTCTGGGATGGGGTGAGTAGGGGTAAGCTTTGCAGATTGATAGTGGAGTTTTGGGGCCTGGAAATGGATTGGATAGGGTGATCAAAAAAGGGAATGGTATATAGAACAGGTGGTTTTGGGGTGGCGAGGAGAAAATGGACGAATGGTAGGGAAGGTGGAGTTTGATGCTGTTCTGTTTGAAGAGAGAGGTATAGTGTGTAAGGTAATGACTTATCTTTAACACAAGAGTATGGCCGATAATAAATACTAGGAGTTGGTGTAAGGTAGAGATCGAGGTAAATCGAAGTGAAAGTAAATTGGTTTGTGTGTTGTGTTGGTGAAGGAGATGAAGTTGGAGAGTGTATGGTGTCGTGAGTGTTATGAATCAGTGAGACACTAGAGTTTATCCATTTCCAAACTATCTATCTATGATTAGTTAGTCTCTGGTGAAAGAAATTTAAGTAGAGGCTTATGTAGGGGGCTATGATTGGAGAGGAACGGTGTTACGGAAAAGGAAAGTAAGGTAATAAATTACTAGGAAGTGGAATTGAGGAGTAGTAAGACGAGAAAGGAACAGATAAGGATAAGCGTAAGTGTGATAGAGCGGGCGTACCAGGCTAGTAAAGGCATGGGTGATATGTGAACAAAGTTTGATACTCGACAAATCTGGGGGCAGAAGTGAAAAGGAAGCAATTGTTAGTAGTGCAAAGGAAAGTGTGTGGAGATGTGCTAGAGTAAGCGGGAAGTGAGGAGAATGGTAAGCTGCGAATTGGTTGGAATGAAGAGGTGATAGAAAGCGGTTAAAGGTAAAAAAAGAAAGCGTGGTTGAATGTACTAAAGAGCAATGATGAAGTTTCAAAAAGAAAGATGTTTGGGATTATATAAGGAAGGAAAAAAGAAATTTACTAAAAGGTGCATGACGTTAGGAGAAAACAAGCAAGGTAAATGCACGTGGTTGGAGAGGGAACGGATGAATGATGGAGCATACAGAGGGGAATGGCAAGCTCATTCTGGATGACGGTAGAAAGCGCGAAAGGTTAAGAGAATGAATAATAAAGGGGGAATACTGCGCTCTAGAATAGATGAATAGAGAATGGTGCTGTCTGTGGACTGATGAAGAGTGAGATGTGAGCGGGAGTTGTGGGATAAGAAGCAACTTCGAAAATCTGCACAATTATAACGACAGTAATGAGGAGGTGTTAGTGAATGTGTGGTGGTTTCTTGGATGGGGGGCAAGAAGGAAATAGGATTGGACATCTTTGAGGGATTGGAGGTGTATTAGATAGAGGACGGAGGTGTGAATGGGTTATGAGTTGTGCAGAGAAGGTTGAGGGAATGGGTAAATTCTGCAGGTATGAGTGATGAATGCTACTAGTGAAAGTGCATCAAGGAGCGGAGGCGAGGATGGGTGAATGATGTGGATTTTCGGAAGTGTCGTGTAATAGAGAGCGATTTAGTGTAGAGGGGTGTATATGTCTGTTCCCAATGAGGATTGGAGGCAGAGAGCGGTAATGAGGTGTTATGCCGCTTGATCTTAGAGGTTAGGGGGAGAAGAAGGAAGGAATTGTAAGAAATTATGAGGGGGAATAAAGTTGTGATGTGCGAACGTGCTATTGTTAAGGGAAAGGTAAGGTGACACTGGTGATTATTGGGTTGAAAGAGTGCGTTCGAGTGACTAGAGGGACTGGGTTGGTGCGAAGAAGCAGAGGTGCGTTGTAGGGTGGCTAAGAGGGATTGTGTGGAATTGTGCAAATTTTACATTGAAGAAGCGGATATCATTCATTTGACATTGGTAAGAAGCAAGAAGCTAGAATGTATATTCAGCGAGTTTTATGGATTTACAGAAGGCTTATGTGGGTAGATTTAATAGTGAGAAGTCTTTATTCGGCAGGGTATGTACGTGATAGTATGGGGGGTGGTGGTGAGGCTTTCTGGATGGAATCAAAAGTATGATATGACGATAGTAGTAGCGTTGTGTCGAAGGAATATCAATGGTGTCAAAGGTGAGTTCGTGGTTTAGGGATTATGCACGGCGGAGTTGGAGGACAGGGGTTGTGGTTAGGTGGTCTCTTTGGTTGTAGCGTCAATGTGTAATATGAGAGGGGTTATGGAGAAGAATGTCACGAGGTGGGGGATGGCAGGAAATGGTGTTTAGAATGATAGAGCAATTTGAGGAGGAGTAGGAAGGGTGCGCGCTACACTGATTGTATATGCCTGGAAGTGATTGTTCTGTGTGGGCAATGGTGAAGAGAGAGTTTAAGAGGGATTTGGTGAGGAAGACTTTGTTGGCAGGGTAGATGGGTTAAGAAGGCAGGGCTTTGAGAGGTCGTAGACATGACCCGGTAGGTATAAGAGTACGTTATGGTGTGAGGCGTGGAGGAATACAGTCCGCTCATGTTGTTGAAGTTAATGGTTACGAACCTGAGTGAGGCAGGAGTCAAATTGAGGCAGAAGTATTGCTTGAGTTGTGAGAGACGATAGATTTGCTGTGGTATAGTGGTATGGGAATGAGCTCAGAGGAGAACGCGATGATGCTGAGGAGTGTAGTAGATGTATTGTGTGCTGATATAGCTAAAAGGAAGGTTGCTGTCGGCACGTGTTCAAAAGTCGTGATCATTGGTGCGAAGATGTAGAAAGGACGCTACTAAGTCTTGAGTGACCGGCTATGATTCTTACATGAGGGGTGATTGTTGGTTACCTGGTGGTAATAGCGTTAGTATGGTAGGTGCAGACCTTGATGGTCTGGAGAAAGAAGTATAGATCTAAAGGTTCAATGCTGTTCAGCATGGACAACTCGTTAGGGGCATGCTACGGTGTGAGAGAGAAAGAATTAGATAAAATGAGGAATGAACGTATTAGAGAGTTGTGTGGTGTGAAGAAAGGGGGTAAATGAGAAGTATAGCAATGAAAGTATTTGATTTTCTTCTGTCAGATGTGGAAAATATGAATGATAAGCCGCTTGGTTAACCGGAATGTACGGTGGGAGTGTAGTTGGGAACTCGAAGCCGGCTGGAGAGAAGCCGAAGAGAGAGAGTGGGGAGTGTGAGTTCGGTGAATGAATGTCGTAGATATGTGGAGTTCGGGAGTAGACGCGCACACACACACAGGGTGGCATGATAGGGAGAATGGCGGGGGGTGGTTTTTGTATTGGTCGGGTTAATGGTTGTGGCCGCACCGGGCCAAGGGATGTGAACACTTACACGGACTGAATATTACCGATGAGTGAGAGGGGTCGGTTCAGCGCGCGGTTCCCATGAAGCGCTAGGGTTGGGCATTTTGCTTCATCGCGTGGTCTGTCGAACGAGTTCTCAGACTGAGATTGAATGGTACATACGGGGGCGGTAGGCTGGGGCTTTATCTTTCGTACATGTTGTCATTAATATCTATCAACTGCATTTTTCTCTTTTCCGATAGCAGTGACACGATCACGCGTTACCGCCAGTGTAGCCCAGATCCTTTGGGGCTGCAGCGAGAAGATGTAAGAGAAAGAAGAAGAGATATATATAGTAGTAATATAGCTTACCTCGATGAGTATATATATATATATTATATAGGTAATTAGTATAAGGTATATATTATAGCCACCTAAGGATGTTCTAACTATACAGGATTGTTATCAGTAGGTATATTGTATATGAGATAGATAAATGGGTTTAATGATGTGTGTGTATATAGTAGGTTACGTATGATGATGATAGTAGCGTTGAGTAATAATGATACAGGTAATATATGTATGATTATGTAAGTATATTCAGTATATATGGTAGAGTGAGGAAATGTGTGAAAGAAGATGGTAAATCTGCAAGGTATAAAGAGTGGGGAGTATATGAACTTACTGAGGTGAAAATGATCAAGAAGCGGAGCCAGAGAACTGGTGATAGTATTATAGATTTGGGAGAGTGTGGTGGGTAAAAAAGCGTTGTATGGAGGTATAAGGTATCCGAGGGACTTAGAGAGAGCGAGCTAAAGTGAATACCCGAGTTAATGATAACGACGTAAGAATTTATAGGGTGAATACAGTTTATTGAGTGTTGTAGGGAAAGATATATGCTGGAATATTGAGACAGTTTGGTCGAAAGAGTTGCGTCGAGTGTGACTGAAAGGACTGATTGGTGAAGAAATAAGGTGAGTTTAGCAAGGTCTAGTGTGGAGTTGGTTTATATTAATAGGGAGGTAGAGGGCAGGGATAGTGTTATGTCTCCTATAATCGCTTATTACAGTTTGTATAACTGGATGGGGGTTATGAAAGAATTGGAGTGGAGGGGGGTGGCCAGGGGATAGGGGTTAGAAGGGGATGGAGAGATGGACAAAGAGTGGAGAAGTGCCTAGCTATTACAGCTGCGGGATGAACTTGACTTTGTGTGCGGAATTTCTGAAGAGAGTTTGAGAGGTTTGGTACAGGAGTTTGGCAGGGTGTGTAAAAAGAAAAGAGGGGTTTGAAAGTAAGCCGTATCGATAAGAGTCAAATGAAGTTATGGTGTATAGAGAATGAGGAAATGTACCTCGATGTGGAAGTTACATGTTTACGGAGCATAGGTGACCGCTGAGAACAAGTGTCACTGAAGCTGTTAAAATTTGTAGGTGATGTAGTGTTTGTAATGATAAGGGAACGGTATGCAGAGTGGCATAGTAGAGAAGGGGTTGTGAAGAATGGACAGACCGGTGAGGCTGATGCGGAATATGTTTACAGCTGACGATTTAAGTGGATGTAAATCGGTACGAAGTCTTGAGGGCGCTAGGGTCTTAACATATGAAAGATGTATGTTGTTACGCTGTGTTTAATATTAGTAGTTCCAGGAGGACTATGGTGTGCCTGACATAAGAAGCAGGTGATACGCAAGATCTGATGTAACAGTATGTATTACAGATGGACAATGCTTGTGGGTGTGTTTTAGGGTGTATGGAGAAGAGGTTGATCAGAGAATGCGATGAGGTAATAGTGACACGTATTAGTGAGCGTGTTGTGTGGTAGTGAGAAAGGGGGTAAATGAAGAATAGACATGTGGAAGGTATGATTGAGATGCGGATGTGTAAGTCTGCTCATGTGAAGAGAGGATGAGATGATAGATGGTCGGGTGGTTTAGGGCCGATATTGTATTGGCGTCGGCTGAGTGTGTGGCTGGGAGATGCTGAGCCTAGTGAGTGAGGAAGACACCAAGAAAATGTGGGATTAGATGTCAGTAAGGAGATGCTCTGGAGAGGGAAAGAGATAATTGGTGATGAGTTTGGGTCATAGATAGGACGGCAAAGAGAAAGGTGGTAATTTAGGATAGAAGGGTGATCATTGTGCGGAGGTTTTGTCGGCTGAGTGGGAGTAAATGGAGCTTGGGTGGTCCACCTGGTGCCGATATGGAATATGACCGCAGGATTGTGACGGAAGTAGCAGATAGGTGTAGGGGTCCCGTCGGCGGTCCTCGTGAAACTCTGAGGGTGGGATTCTGACTGAGGGACGAAAAGGGGCACATACGAGTTATACTCACTAGTAAACGGGTTATTGATAGGGTCGGATAGGCCGGTAATGCTGGGGCTTATCGATTTTCGATTACGGTGCATAGGTTCCTTCAGCTGCTGAGGCTGGTGTCTGATTGTCCTCGGGTGCATGTTATCTTCCAGCTCGCACACCTTAGTTGTGTCCCATAGTCTGTGGGGAATGAAGGATGGGCGATAATGATGGATAATAGGAACAGGAGAACAACGTTTATTCTTCTGCTTCTATCTGACAGCGAGCTAATGTGACTGGATTTATTTGTTTCTTATTTCTGTTATGTCTGCCAGGAACACCGTCAGTTAGAATTAAATAGAAAACATCGAACTATCCATGTGAAAAGAGATATATCTGGTTCAGTTATGTCTGATTTTCGAATATCTGCCTAAGGCAGAAAATCTTGGAGAATGGGTTGCCTACATGTGAGTGTACCACTAGTATCTCGGGATGTGTTGTAGAGAGCGAGCAATCTCATTCTTTGGCCCACCTCCCTCCTGAATTTCCCTGATCTTCTTCTGTGTTAGAAAAACGCTCCTGGGAGGCATGGCTCTTGGACTCTTGCCAGTAAAATGGAGTAGTTCGTCATGGAATTTTCCTTCGTTTTTTTTCTTCACTTTTATATACTATTAAGTTAAGTGGTTCTGAGCCTAAGCTGGAGACTCAAAATTTAAAAATGATGGATCTGTATCTAGAGGTGGAGATGGGTGACTTTAAAATAATGGAGCCCTAAGTAAAATTTACTGACTACTATTTGGATCTTGAATTATGACAATTGGCAATTCACTCTTCATTTTCCATGCAATAATATTTGATATCCAACATTGTGACAATTATTCCTCGCCCTCCTAACTCTTAAGTTATTTTTAACATAAAATACTTGCTAAAGGACAGTGTAATAATAATGTCTTATATTTTTATATATATTGTGATATGCTGTGGTAGATTGAGAGTATTAGACTAGTTCTCTTAGGGCTTAATATCATAGGCTTTGGTCTTGTATATGGCGATACTATAGCAGTTTAGGAGAGTATGGGGAAGAGGTCCGTCGCTATCATGTGCAGATTAGGCGAAGGACGCGGTGATGGAAGAATGGTTTGGGCACAGTGAGTGATAAGTTGAGTGGTGAGGGGAGAGCGCGCACTGTGTTGTAGGATAGTTGTTAGGCGTTAGTCTATCTTCCTCCTCCTTATTAACCAGCAGAAAGATGGATGTGAAGGGACGGGTAGTGGTGAAAGAACACTGCGAGTCGTCGCAAAGTATTCTGCCCAACAATATGAAAGTAATGATGAGCACGTGATGTTAGTGAAGTGTGTGTGGTTTTTGAGTGGTGCAGAAGGGAATAAGGTAGTTTTTGGGGGATTGAGGTTATTAGTAAAGGAGGAGGTGAATAGGGGCGTAGGGTGCAGAAAGTATGAAAGAATGGGTAAATGCTAGCGGTATAGGATGAATTTTAGCATAGTGAAAATGACAAAGAGGGCGGAGCGAGATGTCTGATTGATTCGATTCTGGAAGTTGGTAGTAATTAAGGCTCAGTTTTATGGAGGGTAATAAGTGTGCCAAGGCGGATTGGAGGAGAGCGGTAATAGAGTAATTCCATACCAGAGGGTAGTGGAGTAAAGGGGAACTGTAAGAAATTATAAAGGGGATAGAGTTTATTGAGATGTTGTGAAGGAAGGGTAGTAGGATGCTGGTATTTAAGTGCTTGGTCGAAAAGAGTTGCGTCGAGTGACTGAGGGAACTGATTGGGTGAGAACAAGGTGCGGTTTTAGAGTGGTGTAAGAGGAATGTGGATGGAGTCAAGATCTTTACATGTACCGAATTCACAAATGATTGAGAAAATGAGGGGAGAAGAAGAATATAATTGTGTTTAGGTTTGTATGGATTTGCAACAGGCGTAGATGGCTAGAGTTAATAGGGAAGCGTTAATGGCAGGTATGTAGTTGATATAAGCGTGGTTTGTTGGTGGGTAGAACTTCTGAATGGAAGCAAAAGTGATGTAGGTGACGAAATAGTGAGGTGGTAAGGAATAAAGTGCGTGTCATGGTGATTTGGTTTAGGATGTAATAGCGGAGTAAGACTAGGGTTGTGTATAGATGTATCCCTTGTTATTCAATTTG
Organism: Trachelipus rathkii; assembly: GCA_015478945.1. Taxonomy (NCBI): domain Eukaryota; kingdom Metazoa; phylum Arthropoda; class Malacostraca; order Isopoda; family Trachelipodidae; genus Trachelipus; species Trachelipus rathkii. Next base: position 88,748 of record JABUQX010001952.1, on the reverse strand, counting down.
GTAAATATGGAGTGGGGTTTATAGAAGGAATTTTGAGGTGGGGATGGCAAGAGAAGGTGTTGGTGGTTGGAGAATGGAAGATTGAGTGGAGGGTGCCTACCTATTAGGTATCTGCGATTGATTTTGGTTCTGTGTGGGCGAGATACTGAAGAGAGTGTTGAGAGGAATTGATAGAGAAGATTTGGGCAAGGCGGTGGTGTGAAAAGGAGAGGGGCCTTTGAAAAGGTAAACGTGGAAGAGAGTAGGGTTCAAATGGTTGTGAGTGGAGGACACTCCTCAGTGTGAAGTTAGGTTAGATGGTGAGCAGCTCAAACAAGTGTCTGAGTTTAACATTATTTTAGGGTAATTGTTGGAGCTGTGAGGAAGAGGAGAACGGACGATGCCAGAGTGTAGCTGAGGGAAGAGTATGTAGAAATGGCAGGAAGGTGGCTGGTCGCAATTAAATGTGCGTTGGTGAATTGCAAAGGGTAAGTCTTGAGGAGTGGGTGCTGAGGGGGTCTTACATGAGGGTATGTGTTACCAGTGTTAATGTATGGATAAGTGGAGACTATGGTCTGGGAATAAGACGCTATAGATCTAAAAGCTTCAACTCGTGTTAAGAATTGGACAAATCTTAGGGTGTGCTTAGGGTGTGAGAGAGAATTGGAATAAAGAGAGGAATGAACGTATTGAGAGTGTTGTGTGGTGGTGAAGAAAGGGGGTAAATGAGGATAAGTGAAAGTATGTTGAGATGGGTTTGGTCATGGTGGAGAAAGGATGAATGATAGTAGGGTGGTGGTAAGACGGATGTATAGTTGGTGAAGGTGTGGTTGGGAAGCCGACCGGCTTGGGGAGAGCCGCCAAGGAGAAAGTGGATTGAGTCCGGTGAACGAATGTCTGAAGGAGACAAAATAGTGAGTTTGGCAGAGGGCGAGAATAAAGGTGCAACATGATAGAAGAGAATGGCGGGGTTTGTATGGGGGCGATAGGCGGTTGGTTGGCCGCACCTGGGCCAGGGGACGTACCCTTAACATCTCGACGATTTACCATAAATAGTGAGGCGTCCGTCGCGGTTCTAATGAAGTTGCGCTGATAGGGTGGATTTTCTGTCTGTGGGACGAGCTCTCGAACTAATTGTTTAATGGTACATGCCCGGGGGGCGTAAGGCTGGCTTCCTTTTCGACGTTTGTCATGTTCTCTACTGCTGGCTTTTCTTTTCCGATGCTTGCTACGCACCTTACCCACCCCCAAACTGGGGGCAAAGAGGAAGGTGAAGGAAAGAAAGACACAAGAAGGTATATACCTATATAAGGTATATATAATAGTATATATATGCATATATATATTATATGATAATCATACTATATCAGGGGTGTATACCAAGGCTTTAGAAATTATTCAATTCCCTTGTGTTTCCCTGTTCTTCGCAAATTTTCACACTGGACTACAAAAGTAAAAATGATAGAGAAGACATTCATCATTTTATGCTGTTGTTATCATAGGAAAAGGTGAAAAATGAAAACCCTCCGAGAGCTCCACCCTCTACCAGTACGCCAGTAAACAAGATTACCTTGGGCAGCTTTCACAAATTTAAATGACATCATACAATTTGGCCATTCGGGGAGGTGAAAATTATAATTTGCATTGAAAAATTTCTTACACTTCGCCAAGTTATTTTATAATAGCCAAAGTTATGACAACAAATCAATTAATTTTGCTAAATATCCTGCCCAAATATGTTGTATCCAAGGGTCCCTGGCCTTTTGCGCTTTCATTTTGTCCGCCCATTGTTCTTTTAAGCTATTAATTCAAAATAAAAAGTACAAAGAACAACGGGGTACTACAAATACTATAAACAATATTCTTTTTCGTGTCTCGTACAGCAAAGCAAATAATGACAATTATTTAGTGTCTGAGCTAAACTACTGAAAATATAGTACAGATTAATTCTGTAAGAGAAAACACAGGTTTTAGCTGGAACTGTTATCCTACATGGAAAGCTATTTTATTTCGTCGTTCTAAAATACTGGGGTTATTTATTCGCGGTCTTCAGTTTTGAACAATATTTCTCTTAACTATTCTTCAAGCTCTTTAATCTCAGCTGCGTAAGATTCCTTTTTATTTTGCCACCTGTCCACAGACGCGTTTCGCTTGGCTGTCCTTTGGCACATAGTTTGTATCTTTCTTAAGTATGTCTCTTGATAGATTGAAGAAGGGTTTAGTGGCAGTAATGAACCATGACATCTCATTGTGTGATGCCAGTATGAAGATCACCCCCTACCAGTATTTTTCATGTTCTTGCGCGCGCATGGATAACTCAAATCACGGTAAATGGGACGGTTGTCCGCAGGTCGTGCAATTGCGCAGGCTAGCGCTGGTAGTGAAATCCATGGGCGTGTTGTCGTCCAGATGTGACTGTGTCCAAGATTTTTTGTAGAACACATAGTATTGTTTGTTGTCGAGGAAACCCGTTTCTACTACAGAGAAGCATTCCCATGCGAAATGGAGAAAGAAGTCAGTGGTGTGTTACAACGCAGAAAGGTTGGTTCTTGTTCTTTTGAACGGATTTACGTATGTAAGTGGAACAATTTCAAGTGAAAAGATTGATCGGAGGTCTATCGTCTCTTCTCATCGGGCAAAAATTTGTACCAGAAGTTCAAGGGACATAGGGAATTGAGATCTATCAAAAGTTTTGATAATTCTCTTTTGATTATATTGAGCCGTTGAAACAATCATTGTCACTTGGGATAGTCGATGTGAAAGTCTTTTTCCAAGCACATATAAGTACACACAATTAATTCAACCTTTTCCTTTAAATCAATAAAAGGAAGAAATGTAGAGTTAAAAGATGCGGAGCTGATACTGCGATGGAATAAATTTTAATAAAAAATAGATCATTTGAGTACAAGATTCATTACTCAAGAAAGTGATTAAGGTATGAATTCTTAGGCGCTAAGAAAAACAGTGTGATAATATAATTCGAATTTTACTTAGACTTTCTACTCAGTATTGGGAACTTACTCGAACATTTAAATGTTTCAGAAGTAGGAAGAAGAGAGCAATCCATGAATAGATGATTGATTGTGACTGCTTGTACTTTCCTCTCTCCTTCAAAGACAACCCTGTTTCTAACGATTCCGCTGTGAGCGCGCACTGAGCTTTGCCCTAAGATCGGAGTGGTCTCCCTTTTTAAGAGTAATTTCGAGAGCAAGTTCTGTGGCTTCACATATACTGTATACTATTTAGGGGTTGAGCATAAAAGTGGATGCCTGGATATAAGCAGAATTGGATAATTTTAATCTGTTCCTGTGTTTATGTCCCTGTAGCAGCACTTTTCATTTCCCTGTGTTTTTGTACCTGTTGGCTAGTAGCCCCACTGTGAAAATATATATATAGTGAGTATGTTATATAGTATAGTACGAGTTATTAATAAAGTAGGTATATAAAAAAATTTTTCCTAATAGTCATAAGTATATTTATCTGTAAGAATCATATATAGAGATAATCTAAAGTAGATATACAAGAGAATGACCTTATAGAGTATAAATTAGTATATATCAGAGGTGAATTATATATCATAATAAATGAGAAACGCATCAGCCTCATGGCGCAGGACGGATTGATGCATCGGCCCGTCCTGCTCATAAGAGAGGACGCTTGTTCAAGATCCTCCGGACGCGCAGCAGTCTTGGTTAGGTCGATTATCCGCTACCCCGTGGGCAAATTTAAAACTCTAGCTGGCGAATAGACGTGTTGGATGGCGCATATGGTTGTGGTGTGATGTATGCCCGTGGCCTTCAAGAGTTGCGAGTTCCTGTGGTGCCCCCTTGTCGTGGTTAAGAGCCGCTCGCACGATGAGATGAAACCATGCATAGGGGATAAGAGCACGTGGTTTAAAACGGGTAGTTGAGTAGTATAAATAACGCTAAGTGTATAATTTACGTAAGTATTAGTGTATATATATATAGGGTTGAGGTAAGGATTTAATAACCTTAGCTGAGTATATTGATATATAGTATATTAGAGCTAGATAATATATTAGTTATAGAGTTAACGTGTTAGGTATGTATAGTACCTAATGGTGAGGTAGTAAAGCTAGGTTATGACTACATACGGCTACTAGTCATGAATGATATATATAGTAAGGTATATTGCTGGGTAAAATTTTGGTCGATAAAGATGGCGCGTCGGTGACTGAGATTGGTGAAAGAACAAGGGTTGCGTTTGAGGGAGGTGGGCTTGATGCAGGTATGTGGATGGGGATCAACATGCGTTTACTCGCGGAGTAAGTTGAAGACGTGATGTTGAGCTAAATGGAGCGGAGAAAGTGAAGTATAAATTACTTTATGAGTGTGACGGATTTCTTTTTAGATTGGAAGTCTACAAGCAGCGCGTATGGATAGGACGTTAATTAGGGCAAGCTTTATGCGCAGGGTATTAGTGATAATAGATGGGTGTTAGGATGGTAAGAGGAGCTCGCTGAAATGGAATCAAACAAGTAATGTTTATGACCTGAAATACGTTGAAGCGATAGGGTGTACTTGAATAATGGTGATTCAAGTGGTGGGATTGGTTAGGATTAATAGTGGAGTGGAGAACATGCGAAGGGTTTGTGTTACTGGTCTGCCTTGGTTAGATGTCAAATTTTGCATAATGGATGCGGGTTATTGAAAGGATAATATCGAGGTGGGGATGGGCAGGAATGGTGTTGTAGAGTGATGATGGAAGAATTAGGAGCGATGAGTGGAGGGTGCCGCTACCTATTATAGAGTGTCGCGGTGATGATTGTGTTCTGTGGTGGGCGAGAATCCTGAAGAGAGTTATGAGAAGATTGGGTAGAGGAGATTTTGGAGCGGTGAATGAAAAGGAGGAGGCTTTAGAAAAGTAAAAACGTAGATAAGAGTAAGGTTTATATGGTTTGTGAGTGAGGAAACACTGCCCTCGTGTGAAGTTTAGTGTTAGATGGTGAGCAGAACTGAGCAAGTGTCCGTGATGTTTTAAAGTATTTATGGGTATGGTGTTGGATGAGGAAGGGAACGGATTGATGCTAGAGTGTACGGTTTAGGAAAGCTTGCTGAATGGGCAGGGAAGGTTGCTGGTGCATTAAATACGTTGGCTGTGAATGTAAAGGGAGTCCTGAGTCTATGAAGTGCGCGAGGGAGTCTATTACTGAAGGGTATGTTGTATACCGTGTGTTATTGTACTGGGGTAGATCGGACTAAGTGAGGTCGTGAGAATAAGAAAAATGTATGACAGAGTGTAGAGAGTTCAAATAGCTTCTATGTGACGGTAGTGGATCAATGCTTAGGGGGCAGTGCCATGGTGTGAGAAGAATTACATAAAATGAGGAAGAACGTATGTAGTAGGAGTTTTGTGTGTTGCGTGATTGAAGAGAAGGGGTAAATGGAGTATGAGAAATGAAAATGAAAAGGTACTGTTATATGAAAGTACGTTTGGTCCAGCGTGGATGAAGGATGGAATGATAGTCGGGAGTTGTGATTTAAGCCAGGTGTATAGCGCTGGAGGAGTGTTGTTAGTGGGTATCACCGACCGCGGGGCTGGGAAAGAGTCGCTGCGCGCGAAGAGAAAGTGTGATAGATGTCGGGTGAACTCGTAAATGTGTCTGACAGGAGAGTAATCGTTCTTGAGTTTTGGAACCAAGAAAGGCAGAATAAAGCGTTGACATCGATATTGGAAGAGAATGGGCGGGTTTATATGTATGGTTCAGGGCAGGGTTTTGTGAGCCGCACTGGGCTCTCGAGGGTAACAGCAACGACCTTACATTCTGACGATTAGTTAACATCCGAGAGTGTGAAGTGGTGTCCGTGCTGCGTCCATTAAGGCTTAGGTTGGATTTTCCTGTTCTGTTGAGCGAAGGGTCCTTACTCGTTCACATATTGTTACTGTGCCACTGTATGAGAGGGGAGCGGGTTGCAGAAGCTCGTTGGGCTCTGTATGACATTTCGGACAATTTGTCATACTCGTCCATACATAGGCTTTTCGTGTTCCGATGCTTGTAGCGCTCCTTCTCCCAATCTTGGGGAAAATAAGGTTAGGTGAAGGAAGAAGAAGAAAGAAGACCTAATAGTACTATGATATCGTGCTTGTATAACTAGTATATAGTAGATATTAAGGATGCTAATACAACATTATAGTACCTAAGGATTACATAGGTATATTACTATATACTACCTATCAATACTATATATGATGTGTATAGTAATAGATATACTAATCATAGTATATATATAGAATAGTATGTCATATATATGCAATATGAGGTATCTAGTAAGTGTATAATAGTGATATATCGTAGCGTTGCCGATTACACTCTCACCACTCGGAGCGCATAACTTTTTCGGCGAGGGGGCCAATTGCCGCGTCCCAAATACCCGAGGCGCCCCGCTAAACCGGCCTCCTACAAGGAGATCTTCCCGTGGTTCAAAGTTTTCCCGAGTTGGCATCTGGGGTTGAGAGTTAGATAGGACACGGAGAGGGTACGAAAGTAGGGATGGTGTTTGTCCTGAGCCTGGTTACAGTTTGGACATACATGGGTTTGGTGGTGTTGGTTGAGGTTTGAAATCTGTGCTTGTAGTATTAGGAAGTTGGGTGGTAACCCGGCAGTCATTTAAATTTGGGCCAGGAGTGACTGGCCAAGTTCTTGTAGGCGTTGAATCAGTAGAATTCTGGTGCTGTTTGTTTTAATGTGTGCTTGGTGGTATGGCAGTCTAGTTGGTTCGTTTCTGTAGATGTCGCTGTGATCTTTTGTTTGATAGAAGGTGGAGATGGTGTTGTATTTGGGCTGTGGGCGAGTGGACATGTTGTTCCGAGTCTTTGTCTTGTAAATGATGAGAGCTAGTTGAAAGGAGGGTCGTTTGAGTCTGGTGTGGGTGGGGTTGGAGAAGGGGGCTATGCGGCTAGTGGATGCGGTGTGAGCGGTATTGGTTGTGGCAAATAATAATGGTTTGGTCGAGCCGGACTCCATGATCCAGGTCGAAGTTTTGATGAGGTAAGTGATTGTTAAGGATTTATCGCTCTGTGTAGGTATTCGTTGTGGGTGCGCTCGCACTCGTAGTATTACCTGTTTTATGGATTGCTTTGAGAGTGCATGATTGGTTTTAATGTGGTTGCTGTATTGTGGCAGTATTTTATGTTGAGTGGTTTTTTATGTAAGTAGTGGGTGGTGCCCGAGTTGTGATGGATGGCGTTAGGTTATGAGTTGGATTAGTAATGTAAGTTGGGCCTTGGTATAGAATAGATGGTGATGTCGCCTGTTTAATTAGTTTGTGAGTTGTACTTAGCGATTGAATTATTAACGATGTTCTCGAGTATTGTTTCATGTTTGACAAGATGAAAGTTATGTTGTCTGGATGTGTTTTTTGTGGAATGTCGAGGATGAGTGTCGCAAAGTGTTTCTCCGAAGATTATTGGAGTTGTTTTGGTCTGTGAACGAGTATCATGACAATTTTGTTGCTAGAGTTGTAGAGATTGGGGAGGGAGGGGTGGTTGATTTGCGTTACCGATTTTAAGGCAAAAGAAAGTGAAGAGAGTGTGTGTTGGGTGAACGCGATATAGTTTATGTTTCTGTCAGCCATGGTCATTGTAAGGTTGGTTGAAACGTGTATTTGGTTAGTTGTCAGAGTTCTTGTGGCCGCTAGTTTAGAGTTTCTGGTCTGTGTCAGTGCGTATGTAAATGCGTCTGCGTTAGGCGTAGTGTTATGTTATGATTGTGTAGTGCGTCTGGTGTGTGGGTGTGGGAGATCGGTCGCACGTTAATAGGTTTGAAGATATGTGGGAGCAGTGCTGTGCCTAGTTTGGGTTCACTCCCGTTGTTGAGGTTTACTGTTTGCTGGAATTTTGTATTCGTTTGTTGTAATTGTGTTGCTGTTCGTCAGATAGAAAGGTTGGAAATTCGTATTTCTTTGGTTAGTGGGGGATGTTAGATTTTAGTTATTATTTATGTGGATGAGGCTTCGTTGTCTTGACATACTAGTAGTCGAATGGCCTGTATGTTGCTGTTCATGGTGCGATTGCTACTAGAATTACATTAGTTTACGAGTTGGTGTTAAGAGCAGAGTGTAAGGCGTGCGGTGATGGGAATGTATGATAACGCCTTCGTAGCTCAGTAAGCATATGTGCTATGGACGTCTGCAACGAGGAATGGTAGAGTTCTGAGTGGTATTACAATTAGGGTGCACTAGACCTAGTTGGAATGCCTGTCGTTGTCGGTCGCAGGAGTGTGGCCTCGAGTCCATATGCTTTATGGTTTAGATAATGACACACAGTTCTGGTCTAGTGTCAGCGAGTTTGTGCGACTAGGCGTAACTCCGCGCACAATGAGACTAAGAAATAATGAGCGGATAGGATAATCGTATGGCTCACGTCATGCGTGTGCATGTTGTACACACCAGTATTGGGAGATACTAAATGAGAGGAGTAGTATATGTATCAGTGTGAAAGTATACCTTGCACAGGCTATGCTGCGTGCTGGTAGAGGTCTGACAAGCGAGTGATTGAATGTGTGTTAAGTGGGTAACAGTAGTGCTAGAAGGACACTATCCGGAGTGAGTATCTACGGTAGACGACTGACGCTATGGCGGAGTCTAGAGTCATGAAGAAGTATAGGTGAAGGGTAAGCGCAGGCGGGAGATGATACTGTATAGAGCAAGCATACAGCGTGGATCACTATAGTAGTAGGATAGAGTAGTAATGAATATCATATATATAAGCTATGACGGTGTGATCAGAAGCCAGATAGCAGAATAAAACCATTTTTGGATGTGAAAATTACAGAGAATTCTTTTTTTCAAGACAACACTTGTACCATATACTTGGGTACGAAGCCGGCTTGCAGCTACCGCGGGTGTCGGGCAGCAGAACGGTACGAGCGACGGAGTCGCATGGCAACGGGCGCGGGTTCGGGAATTTCTAGTTCGGGATCCTAGGGTGTAGAAATATGTACCTAGGAAGGTTCCCCTCGCTGTGAATAGCGGGCCTGAGAGTGGGCCGTGAGGGCTGATGAATATTTAAATAAAAAAAAAGAAACAAACAAGAAAATGAAGGTACCTTGAGGTTACGTGTATTCCAATTGAGAAACGATTTATCTTGCGCAAGGTTGATTCTAGAATGTAGATTTGAGTAACTTTTCATAAACTTTCTCGAATACATACTTGGAAATAGGTTTTTCAGATTGGGAGAGCAAGGGTTCACAACCAATTCATAAATGAAAGCTCAAAAAATGAATACTAGCTTGTTTCTAAACAAGTACACTGACTAAAAGTGTTAAGCATGCATTAGAATAGAAGTAAAGGTTTTTTTAAAGTACGAATCTCTCTTGATTATTACCAAAGAACCATAAAAAAATATATATAAATATTTTCTTGAACAAATCTTACCTTCTCAGTTTTCGAAACTTTTCTCTTCCTTGACAACCTGCCTCCTTGTTTAGATCTTTTACATGAATTCAGATTTTCCTTACCAATCTGCAAAGAAAAAAAAATTCTTAAAAATATTTTGAAGTAGTTCTGTTCCGTAGTCGCCACTCATAAAAATCAAAATCCAAATTTGTTCATTTTAGAACTGAACTTAACACGAATTTTTGCATTCTACTCTAATCTTAAAATGCGGAACAAAAGCAAAGAAACTATTACTTTAATTTTGGAATATTCTAATTCCAATAGATATGTGTACGTATATATATAAGTAACGTATATATATGAGGGTATATAAGTATACTATATAAATAAATATTACTATATATAATATAGTAAAAATATTTATTAGCTATTTATTTATATATTAGCATAGGGCGCATCACGTTATGTTTAATTTCTAATAAGCGATTTCTTGCACTGCCTTATGGACTTGCAGAGACATATGTGGCACGTATAATGCGGTAATTGTCCTTCTGAACACTTTCGCTAAATATAGCTTTCCACATTCATTTGTAAGAGTAATCATACTGCACGCATCGGCTTTCCAACGTTATAAGTTGATCCCATATTTTCCAAAAGAATGCGGAACAACAGTTTAAACAATTCACACAAGTTGCTTTGCAAATTTAATAAGTATTAGTATTTGAACGTTTTAATTAAAATAAGTTTTTTTTTTTATTATTGTTATAATTGTATTATTTTTTTCATAATTTATTAAGTTACTATTGATGTCATTATTTTTTTCATAATTTTTTTAAATTACCATTAATGTCTTACCATAATACTACTATAATACTTCTATTTCTTTCAAACTCCTTTTTGAATTAATTGTTCAAAGTTCTTTTCGCTCCGAAGATGGAAAACAATCTAAAGGTTCGGTGAACCATTATTATTGTTGTAAAACTTGTAAAACTTAAGTCATTTTGCCTTCTCTTTCTTATTTCTTTTTTCTTTCCCTCTCATTAACTTGTTTAGTATAAAGGTGACAATATATTTTTTTTAATCTTATAGCGGTTGAGTCAAATTTTTCGTTTTTTGCAGTTCTCAACTAAATTTGTCAATTTCATATTTTCAAGGTACGCGGTGCAAATTTCGGATGGCAAATGAATGAAGAAGCATCAATATGATTAAATTAATTTAAATGGTAATATGATAGTAGGTTTAGATTATGTAATGATACATGTATGACCGTTGAGTTGAATGGTGTTGGATATGTAATTCTATGTTACATGTAAGATGTGGTGATGAAAGCGTTTAATAGGTGGTTTATAAAAAAAGAAGCGTGGGTTTGATATGTACTAAAAAGAAAATGATGAATTAGTTTCAAAAAGAAATGAAGATTGTATTATTAATACATATATATAAGTGAGAGGAAAAAAGTAAATACTAAAAAGGTGCATAAGTAGGAAAACCATGGTAGGCTAAATGAACAGTTTGGACAATGGGAGCCCATTGAATGGAGCGACATTACAAGGAAATAGCGAAGCTCTTCTGGTGCGGAAGCGAATGATATGTTTCTGTCAAGGTATGGGAAATCTGAAAGGGTAAATAGAAGAAAAAGGGATGGTGCTTAATTGTAAGTGAAGAAATGTATGTGAGAGGAGTGTGGAAAGGACACTTCGAAAACTCCACCTAAACAAATAATTAACAGTAATGATGAGGTGTTAGTGAGCTGTAGATAAGTGGTTCGTGATTTGGTTTATTAATGCCAAGAAGGAATATTATTCTTGGGAGACTGAGTTAATTAGTAAGGAGGAGGTAATGGGCCTAGAGTGAGAAAGTTGAAGAATAAGGTAAATCTGCAAGTATAGTATGAATTACTAGTGCATAATGAATTTCCAAGAGCGGAAGGCGACCGCCATGGTGATTCATTGGGATTTGGATTTTAAGTTGAACTGTAATAATAGCGGAGTTATGGGCAGACGGCCATATATTTCAATGATCTGGCTAGAGTCTGAGAGCGCGGGTGAAAAAGTACCCTAGATATAATTTCCAAGCCGGCTAAGGGATAAAAGGGGAAGTCCTAGAAATCGTAATAGGATGGAATAAGTTTATTGATTGTTTTTATCGTTTTGTTAGGAAGGTATATGCTGTATTTTGGTCGAAAGAGTTTATTCTTTGTGCTTGGAGGATGCTGATGGGAAAGATACAAGGTGCTTTAGGAGTGGTAGAGGATGTGGTGTGGGTCAAGATCTACACCTTGAAACAAATGATTGAGAGAATGAGGGAGAAAGAGAAATAAATTTATATTTTAGGTTTCAGTGGATTTACAACAGGCGTCCTTATGCATAGAGGTTAATCAGGAAGCTTTTGGTGATATGCCCAGGTATTTAGTTGATATATGGTGTTGGGTGGTAGGCTTCTTGAATGAGAATCAAAAGATGTTATGACATAGTGGAAGCGATGTGTAGAGTAAATGTGTCAAAATGGTGATTGCGTTTAGGATTAATAAAGCGGTAGTGAGACAGGGTTGTGTTATGTCTCCTTTGGTTATTCAATTTATACGGATGGGGTATGAAAGAATTCGAGGTGTGAATGGCAGGAAATGGTGTTTAGAATGATGGTAGAATGGAGGTATGAGCTGCCCGAGGGTTGCCCTACCTTTATATGGGGATTATTTGGTTCTTGTGGTGGCGAAAAGCGAATCTGAACGAGAGTTGAAGGATGGGTAGATGAGATTTGGCAGGGTATGAAAGGAGGGGTTTGAAAGTAAAACGTAGATAAGAGTTAAAGTTATGGTGTGTGAGTGAGGACAGTCCTCAGTGTGAAGTATGTTAGAAATGGTGAGCAGCTGGAGCAAGGTCTGAGTTTATATATTTAGGTATATGTTGGATGAAGGGAAGGTATGATGCAGAGTGTAATAGGAAAGTTGGAATGGCAGGTAGGAAGGTTGCTAGTGCAATTAAATCGTTGGTGAATTGTTAAAGAGACTAAGTCTGAGTGCGCTAAGGTTTTACATGAAGGTATTTTGTTACCTTGTGTTATGTTCACTATAGGTATTTAGTGAGAACTGATGGCCCCTTCTGGAATAAAGAAGTATAGATCTAAAGTTCAATGTGTTCAGGAAGAATTGATAAGGGGCAAATGGCTAGGTGTGAGAAAGAATTAATAAAATGAGGAATCCGAACACTTATTAGAGAGTTTGTGCGGATGTGAAGAAAGGAGGTAAATGATATGTAGAATAAATGAAAAGTTAGGTTGAGTATGGTTTTGGTCATGTGGCAGAAGATTCTGTATTAATTATGACTATGATAGTCGGCTTGAGTTAAGGACGAGACCTGTATAGTGGAGAGTGGTTGGGAACCGACCGGCTGGAGACGAAGAGTAAAGTGGATTCGAGATCGAGAAGAAAAGGAATGTCCGAAGAAATGTGAGTTTGGCAGAGGCGAGAAATAAAAGGTACAGTGATAGGAGAAATGGGGCTGGTGGTTGTTATGGGGCATGGTTTGGGTTCTACCACTCTGGCCAAGGGATTGAATCCCGCTACATGTACTATTTAACTCATTATGTGAGTGGTCTATGTCGTGCTTTTTTTTTTACTCCCTTTTGGTTCCCGTTTTTATGAAGCAAAATCTTATGGTGTGATTTTTTCTTGTGTTCTTTTTTTTTTTTTTTTGTGATCGAGTTTTCACTAATTATATGATTACATGAGTGTTTTTGGCTTTTGGGTTAATGCTGGTGCTTTTTCTTTTCGATCATTTGTACATACTTCCTACTGGTTTTTCTTTTCCGATGTTGTAAGCGCTCCTTACCCCCATCTTTGGGAGAAGAAAGTAGATAAAGAAAGAAAAAGATTATTTTTTTACTTATTTATATTATATTATTATATTTTTTATCATATATTATACTTTATATATTTATTATATATAATACTATATATTTTATACTACAAGTGATAACTAGGGTAGGGTAATATAAATAAAAAGAATATGTTTAATTTTTGATAAAAGGAAATTAGTAATAATAAAATATAGTATATAGATATAAAACCGTGGCTAAATCAGGGTAGAGTGCCAGAAAGGTTCGCCATGGCAAACAAGGGTTCGGGTAATTAAATCCCTAGATACCGCGATCCTAGGTAGAAAGTTAAACCTAGGAGAAGATTTCCCCTCCTAGTAAAAGGCTATGACCGTGAGTGCAATTCTTTTATTATAGTTAATATATTATATATATTATATTATTAGTTACTATATAATAATTTATTAAAATACTATAATAATATATATATATTATATCCTCTTACTACAACATTATTTATATCATATACTCCCATACTATATATATGGATAATATATGGTTATGATGATAATATATCAGGGATCACGTATTTGTATATCATTAGAGTTATGTGCAGGGTTAGATAGCCAACTACCCGAATGAGTGGGGAGTCTTTTAAATGAAAAGAAAATTAAATGGTAAAGTTTTACTAAATCTCACTAAAATTTAGTATTTAAATAAAAAACATGCTACTCTGATTAAAAAATTACTGACAAATATACCTTTACAAAGTAGGAATACAAATAAAAAGCATTTGATGGACATCAGCAGTTATAAATAATATAAATTTCATTGAAAATTTTCCTTAATACTCTGAACGTCAAAAAGTAGGATCTTTCAATAAGTCATGAAATTTATTATTCAGTGTTCTTTTTCATTTAAATGACACATGTCAAACAAGTAAAGATGAGATGTTTTAATTATTCAAAGATAGAAAATTCACGGGTACGAAAATTTTTCTCACGTGAAAACGTACGAATAAATTTGTTATATATTCTGAAAGAATTTTATTTTTTTTTTCTCTCTCTCTCTCGTCCTCTCTCTACTATTATAATTATATTACGTATATATTATATACAATATAATATACAATTATACAACTAAATATAATATATTATATAACACCTACTCCAACTAATACATTCAACACCTATAAACTCAACTTAAATGTTATAATATATTATTATATTATATCGCCTATATATTATATTATACTATAAAATATATACATATATACTATTATTATATTATATATATACATACACTACACAAATATTATTATAATATTAATATAGCTATAATAATATAAATAGTTATATTATTTATATATTATACTAACAACCACCCAACCCCCCCACACCCCCACACAAACACACAAACCACTCACCAAACACAAACAAACAATACACCAAAACAAAAATTCTCCTACCCAACCACTCACCACACACCCCAACCAAACAAAACCCCAACCCCACCACCCAACAACAACCCACCCACACACAAACAAACCCCCACCACGAAACCCACACTGCAACAACACAAAACTGTACTCACAGCAATATATTAGGTTCATATACTATAACATAATATATATTTAACTATATATTTATAAATATATATATATATATATATATTATATAATCTTACCTTTTAAATAAGTTTTATAATCTTCAAGCCAGAGTAATTATAATATATTCAAATATAATAAAAATTATATACATATAATTTTATATATATATCTCAAAAATACAAAAAAATACCGTTAATAATAATAATATATATTATAATAATATATAAATATATATATATATTATTATATATTATAATATATATAATATAATAGAATATATAATAATCATTATGACTTCATTTTTTTCAACTGAATCTAAGTATTTTTATGAGGAATTTAAGAAACCAGAGCTTGCAAAACACCTTTATTCGTTACATTATTTCAACGCTTCGTGAAAACTCCTTTCCCCATTTTCAATACTCCAAAAGTAGTTAATTTTGGTAATGAAAATATATTATAAATTTATAGCACAGGATAATATCTAGTATATGTGAGTGAGTTTTAATCCATATTCGATTGCATGGATCCGATCACATTTTTTATTTGATTGAAAGTCAAAATAAAACTATTATGATAAAAGTCAAAATAAAAATGTATTGTGATAAATTAGCTTCACACCTTTAAAAATATTAAAAAAAAAAAAAAGAACATAGAGTGCAACTAAACGTAACCTAAACGTAACCTAACCTTACTTCCAAACCCAACCAAACTGATAAATATTAAGTGTCCCTAGTCCAATTTATCTTCAACAATCCACCGGATGTTTCAATTAGAACAAATTTTTACAAAACTTAAAACATGCTGTAAATAAAGGTTATATAAGAATGCAGAGGAAAATAAAGTTCAAAAACTTTTTTTTTCTGCCTTACCGCGCCAGCTGTTGTACATTTTGTTCGATAACGTTAAACTTTATGAAAAAATAATTGAATTCGGTTACATTAGTAACAGAGAATGGACATGAGCCATAACACAAATGTTAATGAAATTGAAATACAATTCAATTTTAAATATAACTTAAATAATGCAAAGATAACCAATCTAATAACTTAATGTTCTTATGAGAAATAATATGAGCATTGCAAAATCATTGTTCTTACTGTGATATCATTGGAGTTTTATAGATGGATTGAGAGTTCACAAACCCAACTTATCCATACGTCCCATCATAACAGTTTATATATAATTCACACAATAATAAATTAGGATAATTCTTAGCTCCCCTTTTAACTTCATATACGTCCAATGAGTACACAATCCGCAACTCTTACGATTTAAAAAAATATAATAAATACTCTCAATAAGCTAAATAACTGCCACATGCGCTGCTTTGATATTGAATACCTTTACACTAACACACCAACTAACGATGCGATCAATATTTTAACAGAAAATTTTCAATACTCGAAACTTTTACAAAATGAGATTTCAAGAATCTATTACATCTAGCTTGCAACGATACATATTACTTATTTGATAGTGAATTATACCTAGAAACCAACTCATTAGCAATAGGATCCTCATGAAAATGTGGTGATATTCCCAATAGTGTCCATTTAGTTTTTTTTTTTTTTTTTTTTTTTTTTTTTTTTTTTTTTTTTTTTTTTTTTTTTTTTTACTTTGGTTGCTGAATGATCAGGATGATGGATTGTCGTTTGCACTTAAAATTGAGCAGACTGGCAACAGCCTGTTCAAATTTAAGTGCAGCACTAGACAAAACATAACTGGATCATTTCGAAACATCTTTGTTTTCTACATGTCCAATTAGCATCACAATCCCACATTTTACAAAGGCAACTTGGACGACACATTTCTCTTGTTTGATAATGGCATTAAGTTTCTTTTTTAAATTACCTTAATAAAAAATTAATTAGCAAATTTCACATAAAAGGGAGAGTCAAGCAACACTTTACAATTTTTGAGATATATTTATTAAAAGGGACTCATCTGGTTTAAAAACTTCAGAATACCTTGAAAACACTTTTACAGTATTAGGTTTAAACTATTTTAGCCATAAACCTTTTATTTACAAATGCAAGAGTATAATAAAACATTAATCCATAGAGCATATAACTTATCCTCAGATTTTAACATAATGCATAAAAAAATTATCATAATAGAATATTTCAATAAAAATTAATGCCCTGTGAAAATAGCACAAAGCGCATTAAACAAATTTCTTAGCACTATTATAAGCAAAATATTACGTTTATAACAGCTCATCGAAAAGTATTATATATATAAACTAAATTTCACGACTATTTAAGTATTCAATTGAAAAAATAACTGTCTATTATCTAAATAAAAGACTTTCCCTCAAATTTATTCCGGTTTTCACTTCTAACAAAATAATTTGTACAATTTTGAATCATAAACACAAACTACAGGACTCCTTACTTCAATCGTCGTATACAAATACACATATGAAGGCTGCTCAATGCTGAAAGTACAATATGTCAAGTTGTTGTACGTACGATTGAACACCTCAGTAGTTGGGTACAGGATTTGATGAGTCTCTTATAATAAAATTTACCCCCATTTTAAGGAGGTTTGAGAGATGTATCCCCCCGTATACTTGTTAAGCCCACTTTTGATGACGTAATCTCGTCGCAGACGAAGTTACATATAGGGCTGCAACCCCTCGAAGTGGGTGCAGAGTCGCTGCAGACTCTCTTAAAGTTTTACGATCCCCTTTTTAAGGGGTTAGAAAATTCGTTTCCGGTTGCAATTTGGTATACCTACAGGTGATAACGTAACTTCGTCGTAGACGAAGTTGACAACGACTCGTTTCTAAGGTCGATGAGACCGTTTTTAACGGGTTTGGAGATCTGGACGGTAGGAAATTCAAGTCATGTCTGCTACTGACTTGGTAATTTCCATTACCTTGATGAATTTTGACAGTTGGTATATCAAAGTATAGGTTTTTAAGATTGATGAGACCGTTTTCAATGGTTTCAGATCTCTAAGCCAGTAGGAAATCTAACTCATTTCGGCCATTGACTTGGAAATTTCCATTTTATCGTTAGATTTTGTTAATCTTGTTCTCGGTTTTAAAGAAGAAAAATAACTAATAACTAAAATAACTAAAGTAATAAATTATTTACAAATGTTTGTTTTAATGGATGAATATGCATAAATGGTTGAATATATATATATATATATATATATATATATATATATATATAATATGCGCGCGCGCAGGTATATATATATATATATATATATATATATTAATATATATATAACTCTATATAACAATATATATATGTATATATAATAAAAATATATATATATATATATAATAATATATATATGTATATATATATATATATATATACTATATATAACAACAACAACAACAGCAACAATAATATCTTCTTCTTCTTCGCTATATACTTTCTCAATAACTTATATAATATAGGGGCGTGCGCTCAGGGTATGCGGTGTTCTCCCAGCACACACGAATGATTTTTTTTTTTTTTTTTTGCATTTGTTGAATCGATATTTTAAAAAAATGCAAAAATAAAAAAAATGAAAAAAATAAATACTAACTACAATACAAACTAAGACGTGTTACTTATAGGTGATAGGGATAGCCGAAATGCTCGTTATTTAATTACAATTTTCATTCGTATGTGATGGGAGAGCACAGCAATCTCTGAGAGCAAGCACCTGATTATATATATATATATATATATATATATATATATATATATATATATATATATATATATATATATATATATATATATGTTATATATATATATATATATATATATAATATATATATATATATATATATAATATAATATATATATATATATATATATATATATATATATATATATATATATATATATATATATATATAAATATATATATATATATATATATAGAAAACAAAAAAAAAATATATATATATATATATAACTTATTATATAAATGTTTACAGAAAAATATTTATAAATAATTACATGGAAAAATATATTCACAAGTTTCGAATAATTGAGTTATATTTTTATTTACATATATGGAGAAAAAACTTTAATTAATATATATATATATATATATATATATATATATCTTAACAACAACTAACATCATATACTAACAATATATATATATATATATATACTATATATATATATATATATATATCCCTTTCAGAACGTAGCAATGTGTACGCCTTTTAACTGTGTTCCTTCAATTTTAAATATAGCAGCCAATTTAAACATGGAGAATGATGATTCTAATGAAGCTATTCTGATCGACAAGTACGAAAAATTTAGCTATAAAATCGAGACTTTAAAAGGTGAAATTGTTGAACTAAAAAAAATACTTGATTTAAAAGGAGAAGAGCTCGAACTTTTAAAATATATAAAAGCAGAATTGGGAAAATTTTTTTTCCTTCAACGGTAGATCAACAACCTTCAAATTATTATCATAACTCAAACAACAATCCACATACTACTACTACTACTACTACTACTACTACTACTACTACTACTACTACTACTACTACTACTACTACTACTACTAGTTTCCTTTCTTGAATTTTCAATCTGATCATGCGATCCCCTGTTTCACATACCGGACATCATTGATGTCGCTGGGACGACATCATTGATGGCGCAGGGACAAGAGGAAAATAAAGAGAATTCTAAACATACCCACAGTATTTTCTCACTGTTGGTTTATCTCAGTCATTTTGATATTATTTAATAATGTTAATGATTTATTTTTATTTATTGAAATTATAATAATCAAAAAATTACTAAATTTATTTTAAAAATATGAAATTATCGTAAATGATGTTAATAAAATTGCAAAACAATCGTTTTTTAAATACCTTTGAAAGATCTAAGAAAAAAAAAAAAAAAGAGTATGTCAAATTTAAAATGTTTTCTTATAATAATCATTTATGTATGTTGGTAAGTATGTGAGGGTATATATATATATATATATATATATATATATATATATATTTTTTTTTTGAGATATATATATATATATATATATATATATATATATATATATATATATATATATATATATATATATATATATATATATATATATATATATATATATATATATATATATATATATATATATATATATATATATATATATATATATATATATTTCTTAATCCTTCCTTCATTCCCCAAAGATATGGATAGGATGAGTAACTTGCACGGAAATATAATATAATTGAGTGGTGGCAAAGTTTTAGAAAAAAAAAAAAAAAAGAAATAGAAGAGCATGAAGTTAGTCGAAAGAAAAGCCCTCCCACTTTCCCCCCCTCATACCCTTAAATGCGAGCCCATCGCAATCAAAAATCTACCGTAATGTTTCACAACACCGAGACAGCCGCTCCTCCCGTATCTCGTCAATGCAGAGTTCATCTCTTGGACTAGGCCGACAATCATACCTCCTCACAAAACCACTCCCTTCACTCCTATTACGCACCTTCTCTTCTCACCTCTACCAGACTCACGTTCTTTTCTTTCACACAATCCTTTACTGACTCAATCCACTTTTTCTTCGGTCTCCCAGTCGGTCGATTCTCACCACACTCACCACTATACATCTCCTTGACCAACTGACTATCATACATAATTTCCTTATGACCAAAACGTCTTGATACACTCATTTGTTCTCTCATTTTCGGGTTTGTTCTCACCACACGACTCCCCAACACGTTCATTCCTAGTTTCATCAATTCTTCTCACGTGAACCCAGCACGCCCCTAAAATTATCCATCTGAACAGATCTATACCACTTATTCCACACCATAATTTCACTATACATTAATAGCAATATATATATATATATATATATATATATATATATATATATATATATATATATATATATATATATATATATATATATATATATATATATATATATACCTCTATATATATATATACTAACTATAAATATATAATATATATATATATATATATATATATATATATATAAGTAGTAGGAGGCTGATTTCGACGAAAGTGACCGCGACCTTTTTGACCTTTCTGACGCGACCTTTTGATTTACCCCACCTGACCTTGACCTTTTTGGCCTTCACCTTTTTGGGCCTTGACCTTTCGACCAACCCTTTGGTCTTCCATAGGTCAATTTTGGCCCACAGTATTTACAGAGCAACCCTAATTTTTGGCAACCCTAATTTTTGGCAACCTAATTTTGCAACCCTTCGAGGAAGGGTTGCGCCAAACGGTTGCGTAAGCAGTTGTACGTATTGCCCCCCTATTTTGCGCCCCTAATTTTTTCGACCATGGGTCAGTTTTGCCCCTGATAATTTTGATCTTCATTTAGGGGCTTAGCCTATTTTTGTCTAACCTTTTTTGTCTTTCCCCTTTGCTCCAAAGCTTGACAGATACCATGGGTCCACGGTAATTTTTTGTCCTTCATGGGTCAATTTTGACCCACGGTAATTTGTCCTTCTTTAGGGGCTTAGCCCTTTTGATGTCTTAACCTTGTTTGACCATGATATTTCGGCCTTGACCTTGCCAGATACCATGGGTCAATTTTAACACGCTAATTTTCTGGCCACTCGTTGCCCCACCCGTCACATATTTCGTTCCAAAAACACACACACACACACACACACACACACACACACACACACACACCCACCCACCCACACACACACACACACACACACACACACACACACACACACACACACACACACTTATACACACATTCACTATGACACTTATACACACACATTCACTATGACACTTACACTCACCCATAGATACTTGCACTTACATTTATATTCACACGTACAAACACACGACCAACCCTTTGGTCTTCCATAGATAATTTTGGCCCACCAATTTTTTTAGGCCATCCTAATTTTCGGCAGCCTAATTTTCGCCCAACCTTTTTGCTTCTACGGTACAATTTGATGCCTCAAGCATTATTGATGCCCCAACTTTGATGCCTCAACTTTAAAGGTTCATCTTCCGTGAGAAGTATCTAGTGATGTTCTATTAGTGTTCTATGATTATTCTATGAGTGCCAGGTGAGTGCCAGGTGAGTGCCAAGTGAGTGCCAATGAGTGCCAATGAGTGCCAAGTGAGTGCCACATAGTGCCAAGTGAGTGCCACATAGTGCCAACTGAGTGCCACTTTTTTCAAGCCTCCCCTGAGCCTAGAATAGCCCTAATATGGGTGTCTACCCCTAGGTAATAAGGTATGAGGAACCGAATGGTGTACATTACAATCTGCTAGAATGCTTCCTACTACGAGTTAGTATTTTTATAACACATATAGCATGACAGAATATACATCTAAAGAGTTACACAGTTGAGACAGTGACCGCAAACGTTTCCGAGTCCGAGTCCGCGTCCGCAGGTGAACACCGTCGCGAAACCGCCCGCCGCGTGCGCCCGCAGGCGCAATATATATTCCCCGCCCGCCGCGTGCGCCCGCAGGCGCATTATTTCCGCGTACCCGCCCGCCGCGTGCGCCCGCAGGCGCAATATTCCCGCGCGAATGAAAAATATATATACTATGAGTCATTCATTTTTACTACAATTGTACGAAATTTTATTAAAAACATATACTTTACATACCTTAAAGCAGTAAATCAGTAAATCAATAGAGGTGTTATTAACTAACACCTAGGGGATTAGTATGCTTTTGTTTTACTGCTTTACTGCTTTAACTCTCTGCTTTACTGCTTTAACTCATATACATTACATACCTTAAAGCAGTAAATCAGTAAATCAATAGAGGTGTTACCTAACACCTAGGGGATTAGTATGCTTTTGTTTTACTGCTTTACTGCTTTAACTCATGTTTTACTGCTTTAACTCACATGTTTACTGCTTTAACTCACATGTTTTACTGCTTTAACTCATATATTTATTAACATTACATACCTTAAAGCAGTAAATCAGTAAATCAATAGAGGTGTTACCTAAGGGATTAGTATGCTTTTGTTTTACTGCTTTACTGCTTTAACTTTCTGCTTTACTGCTTTAACTTTCTGCTTTAACTTTCTGCTTTACTGCTTTAACTTTCTGCTTTACTGCTTTAACTCATATATTTATTAACATTATGTTTTCTTTTATATTTTTTTTATTACTTTTTATTTATTATTTCTATTTTTATTTTTGTTTTAATACTTTTTTATTTTTAATTTGTAATGTAAGAATAAAAACACACAGAGTTTCTGTTATATAAACATTTTATTTTAATAAAATTGTACGAAATTTTATTAAAAACCTTTTTATATATACGAGTTTTAAGGGAAGTAAAATCGCGTTTTTTCATTTTAAAGCATTTATTACATAATCAGAAACTATAAAATCATTGACATACAAATTTTTAGCATCAAATATATTTACAAGTTTAATTAAACAAACCATTTTTTAAAAACATATAATGAAATAAATACAATAGACTCCACATAAATTGGAATATAAGGGTTGAACAGAGTAAGACATAGTTTTTACACAGCTTACATTATTATATTTTAAAAATAAGGTAATATAATGATTATTCAATATAAATTTTAAGTTCAAAGAATCAATTATGTGAACAGCATCGTTTTTAACTCTATAAACGGAGATTCAATGTCCTGTTGAGGTGATGTGACGAGGCAATGTATTGAATATGAAGCAGGTATCCTTCTCCAACTTTACAGAGCTTATTTCGTTAATAGCGAACACTCCTAAAAAGCGAGGTTCATTTTTAAACACCAATTTTATTTCCTCTTCATTCATCTTTAATAATTCAAAAGTACGTTGCGTACTCGGTCAATTTCAATGAGTTGAGGATGCTCAAGATAGACCACTACAGTGATGGGTGATTGTAGACTCGATCCAAAAGAGAGACTTAGTCCTAGGGTACCCTTTTCTCAAAATGTTTAAATGATAGGCGTTACAAGCTGAAAGGTCTGCAGTAAGATCATAGGCGTATAAGTTACTATTCTTTGCGTATTCTTTAAGATTTAAGCGCAATCACTATCATTACATGATACAGTATTGGCTATTAAGTCGTAAAAAGGTCGAGTACAGAGAGATAGGTCTTCGTTGTATAACATTTCATAATCACGTCCGTGAGGCAGTCCATTCACATGTAAACTGATACCTCTAAGGCCGAAAGGTGTGAATTTATAGGGTGACTTTTATAATTCCCAGGTAGCTTCATGTTCCACAATCCCTATTATTACTTTCTGGGGTAAATTACCGTTCATAATGTTAGGGATATTGATACTCGATAATCCTTGAGTGAAATTAAATATCTTGGTTTCAACTCTCTTAATAGGGTACTTTGCTGTAGTATTCAAAAGCGAATTTTCAATTTCCAAATGACGCTGTGGTGATAATTTCACTTTTCTGACATAGAGATAAGCCTCCAACAGTTTGAAAGCAGGTTCTGGACATACAGCTGTAGCAGTAGGTTTACTTTTATTTTAAGAGCAAATTTAGGATTTGACCGTGATAAAATGATTCTAGTATCTACAAATGGTAGAATGAGTCTTTCTTGAGAGAAGATATCGCCATTTAATCGACCGTAAAATTCATAAGTATTATTTATGACTTTAGATGCTTTATCTATATGTGCAGCTTCATCTTTGAAACTATAAAAACCACATGATTGGAGATGAGATTGTTTAGCATCGTCTGAATAATTTAACAAATGTTCTATATAGCTTCTATAAGGATAATTAGCCACTGATGCACCTAGTGAAGTTCCGTTAAGATAGACTTCAACCTGGGTGAAACATGTATACAGGAAATTTGATTCTGTATATACTATATGGTCATCACCCGTAGGAAGATCTGAACCATCAGGTTTTGTCAATTTCGTTTTTACATATAAAAACACATTAGAGGGGTCTAGGTATTGATCAGAAGTGCCTGGAATATTGAACTCTAGAGGAACATCTGTATTGGTAATTGAATGCAGAGGATTAATACTGATAAAGTTGGACTCGCTAACGCTAATCTGTGTAGGGTTCATGGAGAAGAGATCCAATTCACTCTTACAACAATCAGGACTAGAAGGATGAAGGAAATGCATCTTGCATGTGCGAGCTCTGGACGTATAATGAACATTTTCATGAAAAACCTTACTTATATACACACATCGTATAAAAGTTATCAGTTAGTAATTAAATAGCAAATACATCAATACATTTTTTTCTTTAGAGGTTTTTTCCGCTTAGTCTTTTTTTTTATGACAATCTTCTTGATCCCTCGACCTTGTCCTGACATTTTACGTCTTATTTTACGCTTAACATCATCCAACATCTCATCAGAAAAATCGGCCATACGTCTTTTTAATGCTGTACGAGGATTATTTCTACTGCGACGATATCTTGAATAGTTTTTTAAACCTGTTCTTATAGCTTTTTTACCTATATATTCCCCGCCTTTCCTGAGTAGAGGCCTTGCACTTCTCCATAGCTTGGCAAAAAATCCACCAAGGCCATACCCCCCTCTGCATTTTTGTTCCCCTGAATACCCTTTCTTCGTTCATTATTACAGGAGTATCTTTCTTATACTATCTTTACACTGTGAGAGTATGTTAATGAATGAAAAATATATCTGACTACACCTCTTATATATTCCATTATGCTGTAATTACTGCATCTGTTTCTTTCTAATATGAACTTTGCATAACAATGCACCGTATGTAAAGGGAAAAGGATTTCCTTCTACATCTTTTATATGCACGCGTGCAGAGTCAAAATTTGATCTATTCAGAGGTAGATAATGAACATTAGGGAATGTTATAACTTTACTCTCTTTGGGAAAATATACTACTCTTAATAAAGGAGCTTTAGTATTACCTACATATTGATGATCAATTATATTTGTATATACATAAGCCATACCTGGATGATTGAGCATCTCGGATGGGGTACATGTATAATGCAGTACTCGATCTGCTTCATCTTTTAGTTCATGTGGAGTCATGCGGTTATTCTCCACAGATAGTATAACCCTCTTCAACATAGTAGGGATATCATGAAGTATATCCAACTCAGCATCACGTCTACGAATATGTTTACGCTGCCATGGTGATCGTTCGAGAAAAAACATGTCCCGGTCTCGTAGGTTTACATTTACTTTTGAACTTAAAGATATTATTACTTTATCTTCATAGGTACGCATTTCAGTTTTGTATACCAAGTCCTTACACATAATACTCATATCAAAGAGAACGTTTAAATGACTAAAAATAGCAGGCACCGATTTAAAATATGACCTCCGCAAAGTAAATTCTTCAAAGAAGTATTCTTTTGTAGCAAATGTTGTCGTATTCATCTTTTTGGCAATTGTAGTCATTTAAACGTTCTCTTGATATGAGTATTATGTGTAAGGACTTGGTATACAAAACTGAAATGCGTACCTATGAAGATAAAGTAATAATATCTTTAAGTTCAAAAGTAAATGTAAACCTACGAGACCGGGATATGTTTTTTCTCGAACGATCACCATGGCAGCGTAAACATATTCGTAGACGTGATGCTGAGTTGGATATACTTCATGATATCCCTACTATGTTGAAGAGGGTTATACTATCTGTGGAGAATAACCGCATGACTCCACATGAACTAAAAGATGAAGCAGATCGAGTACTGCATTATACATGTACCCCATCCGAGATGCTCAATCATCCAGGTATGGCTTATGTATATACAAATATAATTGATCATCAATATGTAGGTAATACTAAAGCTCCTTTATTAAGAGTAGTATATTTTCCCAAAGAGAGTAAAAAGTTATAACATTCCCTAATGTTCATTATCTACCTCTGAATAGATCAAATTTTGACTCTGTACGCGTGCATATAAAAGATGTAGAAGGAAATCCTTTTCCCTTTACATACGGTGCATTGTTATGCAAAGTTCATATTAGAAAGGAAACAGATGCAGTAATTACAGCATAATAAATATACTAGAAGGTGTAGTCAGATCTTTCATTCGTGTACTCTCTCTGAGTGTAAACAGTAGAAAAGACTACTCCTAATGAACAACGTCATTCAGAGAGATTCTGTATAACATGATCAGTTTGCCAATATAGTGTTTCGAAGGCAGAGATCATAATTGCAAACTGGGTTTTACATACTATTCAGGTATATTGTACCTCTCGTGCAGCATTAAAAAGACACCTTAGCAATGTTTCAGGCGGAAGGATGTTAGCTAAAATGTCAGGACAAGGTCGAGGGATCAAGAAGACTGTCATAAAGAAAAAGACTGAAAGGAAAAACTCTGAAAAGTGTATTGATGTATTGCTGTTAATGCAACTGATAGCTTTGCCCACGTGTTGTATATAAGCCAGGTTTTTCATGAGAAAATGTTCGTGCGTCGAGCCACGCATCAGATGCGACTCGCTCATCGCTGGTCTGACGTTGAAGTGGTGGATGCTTTGCCAACGAGGCCCGCTGGGCCAGCGTTGGCGGCCAGCTGCCATTAATCCTCTGCGTCCAGTCACCAACTACAGGCTGTTCCTCTAAGTTCAATATTCAGGCATACGTCAATACTGGACACCAATGTGTTTTGTAATGTAAAAACGAGAATTGGCAAAAACGATGGTACCCAGTGCTTTCTACGGTGACAGACCGCTATAACTGAAATCAAGCTACATTATATGTTGGAGTTAATTCTATCTTAACGAGGAACTTTACTAGGTGCGTCGGCTTGCAACTGTATATCCTTATAAACTTATATAAGGCGCATTTGTTAAATTATTCGAGACGATGTAGCTAACAAATCTCAATCATGGGGTTTGTAGCTTCAGATGACTGCATATGGGCAAAGCGGCAAAAATCATAATCATGCTATTACACGGTCATTAAATGACGATATCTACTGAAAGACTCATTCACCTGCATGTAGATACTAGAATCGACACATCGCGGTGTCAAGCTCTAAATTTGCTCTTAAGCAAAGTAAACCTACTGCTACAGCTTCTTATGTCAGAACAGCAAACTGTTGAAGGCATGCCCATGTCAGAAAAGTGGTATCTGCAACGTCGACGGAAATTGAATTAAAGCAGCCTGCTACAGCAAGCCACCCTGAAGGTTTAAACCAAGATATTTGAACTTCGCTCAAGACGCAGGCTGTCAACATCCCTAACGTGTGAGCGGTACCACAGAAAAGTAATGCGAGGATTGTGGAAGACATGGCTTACTCCGGAGCCTAAAGAATACCTCAAGTCGCCTTTCGGCGCCCAAGCGTATCGGTTACACGGTGAATGGACTGCCGCCGCAGACGTGTTATGAAAAATGTTCTCGCAACGAACCTCTGCCAGCCTCGACTGCTTTACAGCAATAACTAATACTGTATCGCTGTGATGGTGGACGAACCATCTTGAAAACTACGCAAAAATTGTGCCGCCTGTGATCTGCACTGCAGGCTGCAGCTGCGGCACTATCGCAAGCGACTGGTACCCGGACTTAAATTCTTTGGATCTGAGTACAATCACCATGCCAGCAGTGATTGCATCTTGGTATCGCAACTCATTGAAGAAACAGACCGGTACAACATGCACGGGCAGATGAAGAGGAAACAAAATCGGTGATTTAAAAATGAACACTCGCACAAGGTGTTGCCTGGCGAGGTGAAGCTCACCAGCGAGTTGGAGAAGAATACCTGTCACTATTCAATACGTACCTCATCTATCTCAACAGAACAGTTTCATGGCAAAACCGTACTCACCTCAAACTGATTGCTTTGAACCCAGGCTATGTTGAATAATCGTGCCTATTAACATTTTAAAATATGGCTGGCGATAATACTTCTGTCTTTACTCTGTTCAACCCGCCTGTTCCAATTTATGTGGAGTCATATGCTGTTATATCTTTTAAATATGTATGTTTTAATAAACTGTGAAATATGACGATGCTAAGCCCAGTAATGTCAATAATTTTATAGTTTCTGATTATGTAATAAATGCTTTAAAATGAAAAACACGATTTTACTACCCTTTACATATAAAAAGGTTTTAATAAAATTTCGTATTATTAAATAAAATGTTTATAACAGAAACTTTCTGTGATTTATTCTTATTACAAAGTAAAACAAAGCTATTAAAACAAAAAATAAATGAAATAATAAATAAGCCAATAAAGCTAAATAAGAAAACAATGTTCCAACTAAATATGATTAAAACGATAAGCTTTGAAAGTAAACGTGAAAGCTGAAAGATAAGCTGATAACGAAAGACAAAATGACAAAGACTTCAGTAAATAAAAGCATACTGTCCTCTAGGTAACACTCTATTGATTTTGATTTGCCTTTAAAGATAGCGTAATAAATGTATGAGTTAAGCAATGCTTATGACGAGTGCTGTAAACATGAGTTAGCTTTGGTAAGGCATGATTAAAACGTAAAACGGTAAAGCACAAAGCTTGCTCTGTCCTAGGTGTGGAAGTAACACCTCTATTGTTTACTGATTTACTGCTTTAAGGTATATAATGTATATGAAGTTAAGCAATACTTTAAAGATTAAAGACAGTAAACGAAAGTTCAAAACAGTAAAGCAGTAAAAACAAAAGCATACTAATGCTAGGTCACACCTCTATTGATTTGCTGATTTACTGCTTTGTATGTATGTTAATAAATATATGAGTTAAAGCAGTAAAACATGTGAGTTAAAACAGAATATATGAGTTAAACAGTAAAACATGAGTTAAAGCAGTAAAACAATAAAACAAAAGCATGCTAATCCCTTAGGTTTGGTAACACCTCTATTGATTTACTGATTTACTGCTTTAAGAGAGGTAATGTATATGAGTTAAAGCAGTAAAGCAGAGAGGTTAAAGCAGTAAGCAGTAAAACAAAGCATACTAATCCCTAGGTGTTAGGTAATAACACCTCTATTGATTGCTGATTTACTGCTTTAAAATATGTAAAATATATGTTTTTAATAAAATTTCTTACAATTGTAGTAATGAAAATGAATGACTCATAGTATATATATTTCATTCGTGCGGCAATAATATTGCGCCTGCGGGCGCACGCGGCAGGCGGGAACTTGCGCCTGCAGGCGCACGCGGCGGGCGGTTTCGCGACGGTGTTCACCTGCGGACGCGGACTCGGGACTCGGAAACGTTTGCGGTCACTGTCTCAGCTGTGTAACTCTTTAGATATATATATTCTGTCATGCTATAAGTGTTATAAAAATACTAACTCGTAAGGCTGTAGATAATGTACACCATTCGGTTCTCTGCCATTACCCAGGAGATCATTTTTCCACATATTAGAAGACTTTGATCTAGAGTAGAGGCTTTAAGGCGGCCTGGCGCAGGTGATGAAGCGCTCAGCTGGCGCGCGTCGGCACCGGCGCTCGTGGCGCTCGCGGCGCTGCGGCGCTCACCTGGCACCCAGCGCGACCACGCATGGAGCGACATCACTGGATCTCACTTGCATTGATTGAGTGCCATTAAAGATGGGCATCAAGACGGGGCATCCGTGTAAGCCAGATTTGGAACGGGCAAAACCAAAGACTTTCGAAAGCCAGTGGCTAAAACTAGGGTGGGAAAAAGTCGACATGAAACAAGGGTTGATCTGCGCATGTGATAAGTCAGCAAGCTCTTGGTGCAATATCTATGATTGTTCTTCAGCTGTCATAGTAGTATTGATAATATCTAATGTCTGTGAATATTGATGATGATGATATGTATGTATGGCATGTATATGTATGTGTGTGTGTATTATTGGTGTTCAGTGGGATAGATCACATAACCCGTTCAGGACCAGAACGAAAATATAACGACGGTGAGTACAGTGGCAAGCATGCGTGTTAAAGTCGACCCATGATCTGTGGTCAGGCAATGTATGGTCAAGCTGGGTGAACATCAAAGAACTAAGCTAAAGGCAAATACAAATGAGTCAAATATTGAAAAGACACAAAAAAAAATAACGTGAATCAAAAACCGACCCATGTATCTATAACTGCAGAACAAGGGAAAGGTAAAGACAAGATATCAAAGCAGACTAAGCAAATGAAAGATCAAAAAACCACCGTGGGCAAAAAATGCCCATCGAAAAAAAAATGGGGGGAAAAGCAAATAGAGGGGCAATATACAACGTTGCTACGCGAGCTCGTTTACAAGCAACCTAAACTCGAGGTTACTGAAACAAGTTGCCAAGAATGGGACCTTCGCTACCGTGGTTAGTGATCCCATGGAAGAGAGGGTTGATCAGAAAAGATCGAGGTAAGGTGAAGTATAAGGTCAAAGATCAAATTAAAGTCGACTCAAGATGCGATCAAAAAAAAGATCAAAGAATTAAGCGGTCCTAATTTAACTCATCAACATCTATATATATATAATATGTATAATAATATATGTAACTTAATATATAATATATAACATATAATAATAATAATAATATAATATAATATATAATATATATATATATATATATATAATATATAATAATAATATATATATATATATATATAATAATATAGCAATAATAATAATAATATTATATCAATATATATATGTACTAACATAACATATATATATAATATGTATATATATAATAATATATACTTAAACCAATATATATAGACTTGATCGCTTTAAGGGATGTTGACCGATGTATGTTGAAGACAAAGAGGGGATAAATCTAGTTTTTCGATTGACTCAAGGCAATAATGAGAGTTAGAGAGAGATGCTGCAAAGAGAGGCGAAGTTGCAAAGCCATACCCAAAGATTAAATCGCAAAGATGGAAAGAGGCAGGGTCTCTCGGCCTCAGTGGGGGACGACGGGGGTTAGACGTCACCGTCGGCTCGAGCCCCAAAAAATAAAAAAATAAAAAAATTAACGAAAATTAATATGATAAAGCAACTTGTGCAACTCTTTCGCTCTTTCTATTGGATTTTTAGCTAACACGTGACACTGCAGGGATCCACGAGTAGGGTTCAGTGATTTTCGATATCTTGTCTTTTTATGTAACATCCTTTTAAAGGGAAAGTGTCTGCTATCATATATATATATATATATCTTTTTTTATAAAATAAAAATATTTATATATATATATATATATATATATATATATATATATATATATATATATATATATATATATATATATATATATATATATATATATGGTGCAGATAAATGTTTGTTTTTTAAATTTTTCTTCGTATATTATTGGTATATGATACTAGCAATTATTTAAGATGTGAACGAGAAAGATACGAAATATAAAAATATTAAAAATTAACTAATAAAGTAAGGAAAAACGTTCATTTGCATGAAAAGAAACATTTCAGAGATATTTGTTAATGAATTTACGAAATGGCAAAGATATTAATGTTTTGAAAATTTACTTACCATTAATTTTTATATATAGATTTTGTTGCATACATAACAAAACATATCATAACCTGAACTTAGAGGGCAGTAAACAGCAACCTAACCTATATGGATCGACTATGCAGTAAAACTCTACCTAACCTATATGGATCGACGATGCAGTAAATTTGGACCTGGATGGATCTACATGGATCTACTTTGCCGTAACAATGTTTCTCTTTTTCTAGGGCAAGATTTTTGCACTACAGAAATATATATATATATATATATATATATATATATATATATATATATATATATATATATATATATATATATATATATATATATATATATATATATATATATATATATATATATATATATATATATATATATATATATATATATATATATATATATATATATATATATATATATATATATATGTGGAAATTTATTCTTTCTTGTGTGTGATTTTATTCCAATATATTTCTGCAACAATTTCCGTTGTGTTGCTTTACTCCTTATTCGCTTATTTTACTCTGTTTTGGTTCTGTATCAACTACGATGAATCGTATTATAGCGTAACCTGAAGACTCTTTCTTCTACGACTTACACCAGACAATTGTAATGAAGCTAATAGGTTCTTCAAACAAGGGTTGGAACTCATCGGCAGCCTGGCCGCTTAAAGCATTCAGATACCAGATATCTATCTATAAACCAACACAAGATGTAAAGCCACTTGCAGGGGAGGATTCTCGCCTCCGAATATTATTATTTATATAAAAGGCTTTCACTTTTATTGCATTAATGATTGAGGAGAATTTTCACTCCTGATTTGTAATTAATTTGATAAACAATCTCTTTGAAAAGCAACAGAGGATAAAGAGGGATGAATCAGAAGCATATAAAACAATCTATATTAAAAAATGTCACAGTACAAATTATGCATAGAAAAATAACGGCAATTTAAACTAACAACCCCATTCACTCCTAACCCACATTCCTACCATCCAACAATATCGTAGATAAAACATGTAACACAGATTCCATAAAAATGCAACGTGAAAAGACCTAAGAGTAATACAACAATAATAAATCATCCTATCTAATTATTGCATATCATTATTATAATAATTATTATTATTATTATTATTATTATTATTATTATTATTATTACAATTGTTATTACTGTTATTATTAATTATTATTATTATTATTATTATTATTATTATTATTATTATTATTATTATTATTATTATTATTATTATTATTATTATTATTTGGACTCCTTTATTTATATAAATCTCTTTGCTGATGAATTACAGGTTTTTACCTCCCAAATGCTTAAAACTTCATTTTGAGAGTATCGGCTGGAAATTCATCTGGTTGGATATGATCAACGTTCACTTCACCATCCATCGGGATCGATATGCACAAAGTTTCACTCCACTAATACTCTTCTCGAGCAAATTGTTTTAAATTACATCATATACTCTCTGCAAATATTTAAGAATGAGTATTTGATCTAAATAATAATATGATTAGATATTTAATTAAATATATATATATATATATATATATATATATATAAATATATATATATATATATATATATATATATATATATATATATATATATATATATATATATATATATATATATATATATATATATATATAAATATATATATATATATATATATATATATATATATATATATATATAAGTCCACATATACATATGTATATTATATGTATATGTTTTTGGTTAGACATGTACGCTTATTGCGTTAGTGAGTTTTTCCCTTTATATAGTTTAAAATAGTTTATAATAATATTTAAACCCCTCTATAAATAAGTTTACTTTAAATATATAAACCCCTCTACGAAATAGTTTCACTTTAGCAATACTATTATGCACGAACTGCACCAGGCAAACTGAGAAGGTAGAATGAGGTGTGCCCAAGCTCCCTCGTATGCTCAGACCTGTGGCGTTGCATCGAAAATGCGTAATAACTACGGGGCGAGGTTTATACCATTTTAGGATTCTCGTCTCTGTGGTGTTCCTATCGAAGGGAAATGAGAAAATAAAAGGAAAAGACAGGATCGGGCCTGTATAGTTCCTATGCCAGTTTGAAGTTGAGGAACCAATAAGCTAGCGTGGGAAGGACGCTACTTTTGCCTAACAATTTTAGGTATGCAGCCAGAATGGCACCATACTCTAAAATTCTTCTGCAATGGTTTTTTCCATCGACTCATATTTGCGAAGCATAATATCGATTCACGATACAGTCTCCTTCGCCGGGAATGAGAAACTGGTTATTATGGAAAAAACCATTTTGCTTATCTCAGGAACAAATCATAAAGAAATGAACAAGAATATTGGACATGAAAAAGGAGGAGTTCTGGTGAACTAAACTTCTTACAAGATGTCGAAGCAAAATGAACAATGAAAATTTCTATCATAGGTTCCAAGGGAATTCCTCTCCTAATGAAAGTATTCTGGAAAGTAGGTTTAAAAACGAATAGTTTGAAAACGGACAAAATCGAAACTCAATGTTTTATGGAAGCATATTAGAATGTATCTTTGGTTTTTCCAAATCTGCGAAGATAAATATAGAAAGAAAAATAGATATATAGCATGAGGATAAAGTGTGGTTAACTCAAATGTGTCTCTCTCTAAAGAGCAGGCATTTGGAAAATTATGTTACCTTATTAAATTTACGATTCCCTTTTATGCTATCTAAAAAGAAATTAAAATTTTATCTCGAGTTATTATGGTCTTTGGTAAATCACTTTGACCTAAAAGATTTTTGGTACTGGTCAATCGGTGATTTTTGGTAGCTTTCCTTTGATTCTATTATTCCTAGTAACGACTAGTTTCTTACTTTTATTTTTACTGGCCTAACTTTTTTGGTCGTTGGCTAAAGTTAGTGATTAATGACATTCGTTTACAGATTTAAAGGAACAAGAGTATGTTAAAGCTTTTTACCATGCTTTGGTCCTTTGGACTTTAGTTTCATTCGTATACCATTCAGACTATCAAAGTTTATTTAAAAATTTAAAACTACATAAGCGACATTAAAATGTTATTACGACAATTAAGCACTAGTTTTATTTTCTAAGGTTAGTAGTAACATTGTTAGAAAGAAAATTAATTCTAAGAACGTTAGTATACGGCTATGAGAAAATGATTTGAAAATGTTAATCGATGAGACCCATTGTTAACACTTCAAAACGTCCCTTTTAATATTAATATCAAAAGCTATTAGAAATCTAGAAGAAATGTTATATTTTCTTTTTAACAACACTATATTTAAAACAACTGTTAGTATCAACATTTAAAAATAAAAATATTAACCAGGAAGTGTTCATGCTATCATCTTCCTGATAGAAAACGATGCTAAGCATTTGCCATCATAATTACATGATCATAATAGGTTATCCAACAATTGTGAGCGCAACTTTAATACTTTATCCCTGATAAAGAAAATCTTTTCTTTTTCAATTTATTTCACCAGCAAGCGATATTGGGGCCCTCCCTCGGTGATGAAACTCGTAGGTAGGTATTGATAAAATATTGGCTATGAATCAGTAAGGAAAAAATTTTAATTTTTACCAGTTGAAATCACATATTTGTCTAAATTTTCGCGTAAATTATACATATGCGACATGAAATGTATAATAATTTCTGATCAAAACCTAAGTTATGTGTCCTCTGGACTTAAACAAAAAAATATCTTGATGCTAACCAAGTATCTTATTTACATAAAAACCGCTTAATTATTTATACAAAACGTTCCCATAATATCTCAAACAAAAATGTAATATATCTGGCGGAGTGAGAACTGAAGTCTTCCTGTAGTCTTCTTATGTCTCCTCGCTCTGTTTTAGTGTCCTTTACATATTCATAAAGCAAAGATAGGCATCTGAGAGCTTCGCTGTAGCCTCTATTTGTGCCTAAATGCTTATTGCTAATGCTCAATTTTACCTTTAAAATTCCGAGCTTCTAGCTTATGAGAACTCACTATAAAATCTATTATTTGTTGTAAGGAACGATATGATATCTTAAATGAAATTAAAAAGTTCATAACTATGAAACAATTCGAATATTATACTGGCGGTTACCCTAAAAGTTAGCAAGCAAATTTAATACAAAGCGATATATATAAAAAAAAATAAGGAAATTCCTTAAAGTTTATATCGTACAAACGTAACTTTATTCTTAGCTTTGGTTCTTTTCATCTATTTTTCGTGGATTTTGTCTCTCTACAAGCATCCAACTACGTCGATAGATAAGGCTCACAACTCAAGAGTTCATCCATCCCTTTACGTATGCTTATTATCAACAAGGAAAAGAACTTTCAGCGCTTTCTATGTTGGTTCTTTATCTACCTCTTACTTCTTACCTCCTATATTGGCTTAATGAGACTTATGGTGCTAGAGACCACTGTCTCCTTCGTACTTGCTCATTGCCAACAAAAGACTTTTAACGTGTCCCAACATAGTCGTTTATCGTAAGTACATCCTTAAAATATACCTAAAACAAAAATATGAACAAAAATATGAACAAACATGCGAATAAAAACTACTGAACTATTCGCCAACCCGACTGTTAAAGTTCTCTAACATAATCAATTGTCGAAAGTACATCCTTAAAATCATACTTAAAACAAAATAAGAACAAAAGCTACATGAACAAAACTATATGCTAGATTGTTTACTGAACTATTCTCCAACCCAATACGATTATCTTTCCAGTCGCTCTAATTCTGATCCTGTTTCTTTATCTCCTGAATACTTCTTCAAACTTTATTCTCTTTCCACCGCTACACTAGCAGAATATTTCTCCAAACTTCTCGAAACTTTTGATCAAAAATGCGTGACAAAATTAAAAAGAACTAATCGTTGGTTGAAAAAACTACAATGGAATGTTAAAAAATAAAGCAAAATACAGCAATAAACTGATGAGTAGGTCATGTATTTTCCCTATTTATACTCTAATTCCCACCGTAGGAGTATCATTTCGACATCTTAATTCCTGCCGGGAGAAAAAGAAATACCTTTTGGAAAAAATGTTTGACTATTTCTCACCTATGCTCAACTTACAGCTAAGACTGTTTTGCACACTTTCTCCCTTCCGGCACCACTAGGCAGGAGCATCGTTTTGACATCTTAATTCCCGCTGAAGTTTCCTTGGGAGGGAATGTGACTGAAGTCTCTCATCAGTACATTAAATCAATCAATTTATAGATTATATTCGTAATCCAAACTAGAACATGCAAATAGAAGTATCCTAACTAAAATATTGCAAAATCAAATTCTTAATCCACTAAACAGTTTCAATAGGACGCTGTGGGCTGCCTCTTCTCGTCGTTTGGTATCTTTCTTTGGCAATTCTGTCCATATGGAGTGGTACTTGTAATCCCCTTTACTTTCCCATTTTTTCTCCCGGAGGGTATTCCTCGCCCTTTTTCCGATCTCCATTGTTTTTCTCGCCTCAATTAGCCCGGTGAGGGATAACACAGTTATCCTCAGTTACATACGACTGTCAGAGTGGCTTTGAAATTGGAGCACAAAGACTTATACTAGAGAAAAAACGTTTACAGGACCTATAAAACCTAATCAACGTGCAATATATTTCCTAATCCAGACTATGAAAACAACTAAATATAAAGCAATTTGTATACCAAATCCATGAGATTTATTCTTTCGTAATTACAGTCATTAGGCGGTGCCTTTCGGTTCTGTGATCTCTTTTTCGGCTATCGTTCACCACTACCGGGCCGACTGAGCCTAGCTAAAGCCTACCAAATCCTTTATTTGAGTCCATGAACCAGGGATGGCAATTTTGGTGATTTTTTTGATTTGTTAAAAAAAAATCAATTTGTGATTTTTATGATTTCCATTTCTCAGATTCGTAACGTCACGTGATATAATAACCTTCAAATTATATTTCGCGTGACGATTACAAATCAATATCAAAAATCAAAAAAATCACCACCTTTACCTGAGCCCTGCCATGAACACTCTCATAAGGTTTGTCGGCTGACTCAGGAGGACCTTAGTGTGAACCTTGATGTTCGTCCCGACATCAAATTATCAAAATGCAGCTTCCTACAATCTTCCGTTTTGTACTTATTTCTCAGCCATTCAGAACTTCCACATCATTGGCCTAATTTTTGTAATATTATAGATAAGGAAAAATTCATGATGAGGCAAGCAAAGCTTAGTAATTAGTCAATAAAATAAAAGAAAACAATTTCAAAATTGTCTTCCACTCTTAATCCAAACTATGTGTGTGTTATATTTACACAAAAATACATGTTAAAAGTATCCTACAAAGAATCCTTATACCTTCAAATTTTTTTTTTTTTTTTATAACGACAGACACACACATATATATATATATATATATATATATATATATATATATATATATATATATATATATATATATATATATATATATACTATATATATATATATATATATATATATATATATATATATATATATATACATATATATACTTACATAAGTTGTTTTATTAGGGTATTCGTCAGACTCTAAAGATGTTTACCTATTAATTTTAAAAGCGAAATGTAGCTAGTGTGCAGCCCTTCTTCCAATTTTAAATTTCTATTTTTGTTTTTTAAATTTCTCTCCTTCTGACCCTTT
>JABUQX010001952.1:40000-47500 GCA_015478945.1 Trachelipus rathkii | reverse complement strand
AGGCTAGTACATTCGTTACTAATTATATTAGTTCCTAATAATATTTGCCATTTTTCTTGAATCAATTCATGCAGTAAAAATTTGGTGCGTTGGATTTTATCTGATAGTTTAAAGCAAAGTTCTACTTGTCTATATTGTCGAGGTTGCAGCCCATTTAAACCTTTCAATCTAAATGGCGAAGGTTCACATAGAAACTCTACCTTCTCCTTTTCTTTTAAAGCTTCGAAGGCGTCCCTACTGATCATCGAGAGAGGCGCGGCTGTGTCGATAACGGCTGTTACGTCGATACCTCGCTGCTTTTCCTCAAAAGCGATCGTTATTCGACAACCATATTGTTCGTCTCTCGGTGATATTTCCACAGCTCTTTCGGAGGAACCTGACAACTCGGCTGCTGCTTGCGTTATCTTCGTTTCTTTAGGCCGAACTGCCACTTGGGAAGGTAAAGAAATTGCCTTCTCCTCTGTTTTTCCGGTTATTTCCCTTTGATTTTCTTCTGTCTCTTTTGCTAATTTTGACTTCAAGACAATTTGCAATGCGCTTATTTTTCCTGTTTCCTTTTTTACACCTTTTAGGACCAACTTTGGCTCCTTTAGTTCTTCGGCCGAAACCTCTGTTTCTGTCCTAATATCAGTTACCGCTAGCACTGAAATATCTTCTACCTCTCCTTGATCTTCTTCTTCCAAATTGGGTTGGAGGGGCATTTCTCTCTCCAACTCAACCACTCTCTGTAGCACAAATTCTGTATCCGAACTCGGGTCAAAATTCCTTAAAATTGCTCTCCTTAATGAGGAATCATTTTGTTTGGAATCGATGTAATCCAAAACCTTCGTAATCAACATGTAATTAACCTTTTTGCTCTCAAACAAAACTCCTAAAGGTTCATTTATAGCCAATCTGTGATAATTATCCATTAATTTTTTAATTTTTTGGATGAACAGAGGGAATGAAGTGTCTCTATCACCTGTATAGCTGACAAACTCCATCATTGCTTCTATAGAAAATTCTGCGCTGGAAGCTGTACTTTCCCTACATGTGAGCGGCATTTCCCTAAGAATGGGCTTCACTGCTAAACATGGCTTCTTCGCGCTATTTTTACAAACTAAAGGTATCTTTATCTGAGTCTTATCTTCTTTTTCTGAGCTTTCCATACACACTTTTTTGGGGGCTCGGGCTCCCCCGGAACAAACTACTTCGGCTTCGTTTTTTCCTTCTCCTTTTTCTCCCTCCTTTACCCTTACCTTCGTCTCCCTATTTTCTACTTCTTCTTTTTCTTTCAATTCTTTCCTTTCAATTTGGACAAGCATATCTCCCCCCCTTGCTCCGGGTGGTGTCGAGATATCTTTCCTTTCAAGTGGGGAAGATTTATCCACTACTGCTGTGGGACTCCCCAACAGGGCTGTCTTTACCTCCTGTGTCTCCTCTGGAGAGGAGGTGTCAGACGACTCTACCTGCAATTCGTTCGCAGCCATCCTAGTGACTCTGTTAGTGGAAAGTGAAAGTAAAGTGGGTAAGTATGGTTAGTGGAGCTGTTGATAGTTGAAAAATGAGGAAAATGGTTTTATTGGGAATAGAGATTTACGAGATCAAAATCTATTATGAACTATACTAGCAAAAATTTGCGAATTACTCAATTGTTTTTTGTAAAAACTAAAAATATATAAAGCTCCGCTTTAATTATATGAACATCAATTTCAATTGAAATGACAAATTCAGTGTTAATTGAAATGACAAAATATTCCCCTTTAAATAAAAAATTAAAACTGCTCAGATTTTACTCGATACGATAGTAATTGCTTTCATTAAAATCTTAACTCAATTATGTCTAATGATGGAAATTATAGCGATAGTATTAAAGCAATATTCTTTTTAAAACAATTTTCCTTTATTCGCAAAGAAAAGAAAGAAAAAATAGACCGAAAGTTCTTATCCTATTTCTCTATTCTTTTATTTCAAGGTTATTCTCCAAATATGCAAACAAAAACCAGCTGTGATTCCTGTATTCCTACGCTCTCAATGCTCTATGCATGCTACGTGCTAAAATCATATGAGCTCTCCTACGCACATGCAAACCTACACCACTGTATACGTCTGACGTATCTACTGTATACAAATGTGAGTGTACACATGCACTTACATATATACATATATATATATATATATATATATATATATATATATATATATATATATATATATATATATATATATATATATATATAATATATATATATTTTTATATATATATATTTTTTTTTTTTATGATTATATAAATCAAATGTAATATGATTATCAATGCTAAAAAAATATGTCGCATTGACACCTTCTAGAATGTCCCAGTCAACTCATAATAAATAAGAATAATACTTTATCAATTAAAATGATAATTAGGCAAAGGCAGTCTCTGTTCTGCAATTAATTAATTACACATAACACAAACTTTAAATCCAATCAATTCTCATTTGCAATAAAAGAAAAAAAAAATAAAAGAAAAAGAATTTTCTTTTTACTACTTTCTGTTTCTAAGGTGTTTCGAAATGAGAGTTATTTGTCCTTGACTCTACGAGAACAAACGGTTTGGTCAGTATGGCACGTTCTCAACTCTCACCCTTTTACGTATGCTCCGATGTGTGGATTTTATACCGTCATGTGCGCTCATTTACGCACACCATATATATTCAATATATATATATATATATATATATATATATATATATATATATATATATATATATATATATATCATATATATATATATATAAACATATAGCTACGTATATATTTATATATTTAAAATTATAAAAAAATGAAGTTGTTAAAATATTTATCAGCAAAAATTTTTTAAAAAAAAATATTTAAAAATGATTTTAAGATTTGTTAAATTAAACTTTTAAAAATAAAAAACTTTAATAGCATTCGCCTTTAGGTATATATATATATATATATATATATATATATATATATATATATATATATATATATATATATATATATATATATATATATATATATATATATATATAACTATCTCTTATATATATATATATATATATACTATATTCTATATATATATTCTAAGAAAGGTGAATGCTACCTCCTTCTTGCAGATTTTGTTGGGGAAGGGTTTTTCACTCCGTTTTTACCTGCCGCGCTGTAGCAACTAACGCTTCTAGACTCCGTGGCGTCAATGAGCGGGAAATCGGTTTGTGTGCCAGCGTATGTTGCGCGCTGAAGTATTTGTGTGTGCGTTCTTGCGTTCTCCACTTATGCTTTGTCTGTACACACAACCTGTTCCTGTATAATTATGCTCCTTCGAGTAACAGAACGCAAGTATATATATATATATATATATATATATATATATATATATATATATATATATATATATATATATATATATATATAATGTAT
Source organism: Trachelipus rathkii (assembly GCA_015478945.1). Taxonomy (NCBI): domain Eukaryota; kingdom Metazoa; phylum Arthropoda; class Malacostraca; order Isopoda; family Trachelipodidae; genus Trachelipus; species Trachelipus rathkii. The sequence continues at coordinate 44,092 of JABUQX010001952.1, read as the reverse complement.
ATATATATATATATATATATATATATATATATATATATACTACTTATATTTGACACACACGAATGCAAAAAATGAAAGGGTTGTTATAGAAATACTTATTAGCCTATCTAACACTTCTATAAATTTTCCCTCCCTTTTCACACACAAACAGACAAACCAACCCTTTTATTTAAAATACTTAATATTAAAATTAATTATGCTTTAATTAATTACGTAATTAGTTTTTTAATGTTTTAATTATTAAAATTTTACTTTTTGCTTAATTACAATAAATTTACTGATACAAATATTTTGTAGAATTTTAAAGTTGTTAAGTCCCTTTTTGATTCTTTTGAACTTATCTGTTTTTTCTGGGGAGGCCTTTTCTCTGCGTTTTTTGACTGTTGCCGAAACCTGTTTTGGCGCTGAAGTGATGAGGAGACACGATCCTTTGGGTTTTATGCACAGGGGAGTTAGTTAATTAAGACGCCTAATCTATGATAAATTATGCACTGCTTATGACTTTTTTAATTTGCAACTAATTATCCTCTTTGGAAATTAACCTCTATACCCTTTCAAAAGATTGTTTTTTATTTTATCAAACTACTACTTTCTAATCCGACTACGTATTTTATCCAATTTCTTGCCACTTCGACGGCAATCCAATTTCTTCTTTATTCACTTACTTTATTCTGGTTCAAGGTCGCCAGTGTGGTTTTTTTGTTATTTTGCTGTTTGTATTCCAATATATTTCTGCAACAATTTCCGTTGTGTTGCTTTACTCCTTATTCGCTTATTTTACTCTGTTTTGGTTCTGTATCAACTACGATGAATCGTATTATAGCGTAACCTGAAGACTCTTTCTTCTACGACTTACACCAGACAATTGTAATGAAGCTAATAGGTTCTTCAAACAAGGGTTGGAATTCATCGGCAGCCTGGCCGCTTAAAGCATTTAGATACCAGATACCTATCTATAAACCAACACAAGATGTAAAGTCCATTGCAGGGGAGGATTCTCGCCTCCGAATATTATTATTTATATAAAAGGCTTTCACTTTTATTGCATTAATGATTGAGGAGAATTTTCACTCCTGATTTGTAATTAATTTGATAAACAATCTCTTTGAAAAGCAACAGAGGATAAAGAGGGATGAATCAGAAGCATATAAAATAATCTATATTAAAAATGTCACAGTACAAATTATGCATAGAAAAATAACGGCAATTTAAACTAACAACCCCATTCACTCCTAACCCACATTCCTACCATCCAACAATATCGTAGATAAAACATGTAACACAGATTCCATAAAAATGCAACGTGAAAAGACCTAAGAGTAATACAACAATAATAAATCATCCTATCTAATTATTGCATATCATTATTATAATAATTATTATTATTATTATTATTATTATTATTATTATTATTACAATTGTTATTACTGTTATTATAATTATTATTATTATTATTATTATTATTATTATTATTATTATTATTATTATTATTATTATTATTATTATTATTATTATTATTATTATTATTATTATTATTTGGACTCAATGGACGAATAAATCTCTTTGCTGATGAATTACAGGTTTTTACCTCCCAAATGCTTAAAACTTCATTTTGAGAGTATCGGCTGGAAATTCATCTGGTTGGATATGATCAACGTTCACTTCACCATCCATCGGGATCGATATGCACAAAGTTTTCACTCCACTAATACTCTTCTCGAGCAAATTGTTTTAAATTACATCATATACTCTCTGCAAATATTTAAGAATGAGTATTTGATCTAAATAATAATATGATTAGATATTTAATTAAATATATATATATATATATATATATATATATATATATATATATATATATATATATATATATATATATATATATATATATATATATATAATATATATATTTTTTTTTTTTATATATATATATATATATTTAAACAGGTACGCTTATTGCGTTAGTGAGGTTTTCCCTTTATAATAGTTTATAATAATATTTAAACCCCTCTATAAATAAGTTTACTTTAAATATATAAACCCCTCTACGAAATAGTTTCACTTTAGCAATACTATTATGCACGAACTGCACCAGGCAAACTGAGAAGGTAGAATGAGGTGTGCCCAAGCTCCCTCGTATGCTCAGACCTGTGGCGTTGCATCGAAAATGCGTAATAACTACGGGGCGAGGTTTATACCATTTTAGGATTCTCGTCTCTGTGGTGTTCCTATCGAAGGGAAATGAGAAAATAAAAGGAAAAGACAGGATCGGGCCTGTATAGTTCCTATGCCAGTTTGAAGTTGAGGAACCAATAAAGCGTGTGAAGAAAGCTACTTTGGCCCAAACAATTTTTAGCTTTGCAGCCAGAATGGCACCATACTCTAACATTCTTTTGCAATGGTTTTTTCCATCGACTCATATTTGCGAAGCATAATATCGATTCACGATATATATATATATATATACAATATATATATATATATATATACCTATATATATATATATATATATATATATATATATTTCTCTGCTCTATATATATATATATATATATATATATATATCTCAACCACTGTAACAACATATGGATACTTTGTGCTGTATGGGTATATATATATATATATATATATGTATACATATATATATAATAATATGTATAATATGCTCTTTCAATAATATATATATAATAATATGTATATATATATATAACAACTCAACTATATATATACATATATATATATATATATATATGGAAAATATATATATATATATATATATATATATAATAGCAATCCACAAGAGCACAATATATGAACTCCACAACAGCAATAATAATAACAATAATAATAACTAATATATATATATAATTTAAATCTATGTAAACTAAAGAAGCATGACTAAAAATTAAAAATAAATATATTAAAATATTTAAAAGCATGACTAAGAAGTAAATTAAGAAATACAAAATAAATTAATTAAATAATGTATGTATATATATATATGTATATATATATATATATATATATATATATAGTGTGTGTTTCTAAATATATATACACTATTTATATATATATATATATATATATATATATATATATATATATATATATATATATATATATATATATATATATATATATAAATATATATATATATATATATATATACATATATATATATATATATATATATATATATATATATATAACATATATATATATATAATATATATATGTAATATATATATATATATATATAATAACATGCTTAATAATATATATATATATATGTATATATATAATATAGCAATAACTTATTTTCTTTATATACTATATATATGTATATAATATATATATATATACTTCATATATATATATATATATATATATATGTATAATAATATATATATATATATATATATATAATATATATAATAATAATAACCATATATATATGTAACTATAATATAATATAACCTTAATAATAATATATACTTTTATATATATATATGTATATATATATATATGTATATAATATAATATATAATATATATATGTATATATATATACTGAAATATATATATGGCATGTGTCATGCCAATAATAGCAATAATATGTATATATATATATATATGTATATATATATATATAATATAATAATAATATATATGTATGTACATATATAATATCTGTAATATGAATATATCCATATATGTATATAATAATATGTATATATATTTTTAATAATATATGTATATATATATATATATATATACATATAACATATATATATATATATGTAATAATATATATAATATAATATATAATATATATATTATATTTATAATAATATAATATAGTATATGTAATAATAACAATAATAATAATAATAATAATATAATAATATATATATATATATATATATGTATATATATATAATAATATATATATGTATAATATCATTTAATTAATGAATTTATTTGTATTTGAATTTACTTTGAAGTCATGCTTAAATATTGTTGCTGTTGTTTTACTGGTGTGCATATGCCATGTTGGGTCTCATATACTATATGCTGCATATGCTTATATGTA